>QKQZ01006347.1:0-20083 GCA_003595255.1 Solenopsis fugax | reverse complement strand
GCTCGCTCTCGCCGCCGTGATGCCGCGCCGCGCCACGCCGCACCAGGCCACAAACGCCTTCACGCTCGTAGACGACTTATCTCTCTCTTGCGATCCAGCGTGTCTCGTCCCGACGTCTCGGACGACCTCGCTACTAAATATCGCTTGTCTCGACATCTCGGGCGAGACACCTCGCGCGATTCGATGTCCCTCAAAGCTACGGACGGACTNTTCGATGTCCCTCAAAGCTACGGACGGACTATATTAGAGCGCGAGATAAATCGCGTGTGAGGATTAATTAATTCGCGTTCCGGACAAGACAACACGCGCGTTGCGTGAGCGAGGAGATTAAAACGCGCACTTTCGCTCGTCGACGTCAACGCGACGTTAATGATCGTGTTGATATCACACTTTTCTCGGGGCCCTTCGACACGACGACGGTGGCAGCAGGCGGCGGCGGCGGCTGCGTGTTGCTGGCTGCCGCAGGGAATTAACGCTCAAGTGGTCGCGTGAATTTTCATGAGTTCGGTATTATACGCGATATCTAGCATATACCAAAAACATCAGTCCTGTCAGAGATAGCATGTTTCTTCCTTAGTACATGCATACTCAAGATTGTAGACCTTCCGATTGTAATTCTAATGAGAGATACAGTGACCAGTGTCAATGTTCTTTCCACTGGAATATCAAGTATGAATCGACAGATTCAAGACTTATAAAAGAATATCGAAAAATCTCTTTGCATAATGACTCCGTAGAATTATATTAAGTAGATAAAATAAACTTGTTCTCAAACGCGTATACATTTTACTTTTTTAAATTGAAAGTATCTAATATAATTATCAATCATGATGTTCATCAGATAGCATCCAATAAAAATCAATCTAGTCAGAAACGATCAGTCGAATTGACGTCGCTTCGACATCGACGCATCAATGAATAGACGGTGTCTAATACTATCTGATATTTTTATCATCTTTAGTCCTATTGTAATTGTTTTATGTTAATTTGAACAGCTGTAAATATTTTTATATAATTTCTGTTGCTTTCGACAACCCTGTATCGAATACACATGTACATACATCTATATTGCGTCGATTCGATATAAAATTGAAAAATAGTTTTTTATAAAAAAAATCTTATAGAAATATTTGTTAATTATTTAATTGACACTCTGCAGATTAATCAAGGTTGCTTGAGACCCAAACAATTTTCTCTTTTTGCTGATTCTGCCTCAAATTTGAATATGTGCAAAAAAAGTAATAATTGTACGATAATCGTATTCTTAACCCTTAGCTGACACACTATATTGAATTTGAGATTTTGCTACACATGGGTGTACGTCACCCGACCATTTTCAATTGCGCATATCTCGGTATCTAATGCATAGAATTTAAACAATTTTTTTTAATCGATACACCAGAAGGTCAAGAAGAAGACTAAATAAGTGCGAAAATCGAGAAGTTAAATATATTCGAAATATTTGGAAGAGAAGGAGCGAACGCCAAGCTTTTTATGAATGCCAAGCATTTTTATAAAAATGCCCGGGTGTACGACACCCAGTGTGTCAGTTGAAGGTTAAATATTAAACGAGTAGTATACCAGAATTTTTTCAGATCTTTTAGAATCCACAAAAACTCTTTCAAAAAAGAATACAGCCGTTTACAGCCACAGTAACCTAGTAACCAGTGGTCTGATTAAGCAGTAAAAAACGAGTTGGTCTGCAAAGAATTAATATAAAAGCAATTATGATGAAATCGAAGATGATAAAAATCAAATACCCTTCACAGGCCATTTTTTAGCGCATTGATGTTAAATCGATGTCGATTTGACTAATAATTTCTGGAAGTCTTAAGAATTTTGAAATATATTACCATAGAGATGATAAAAATCAAATACCCGTCACAGGCCATTTTTTAGCGCATTGATGTTAAATCGATGTCGATTTGACTAATAATTTCTGGAAGTCTTAAGAATTTTGAAATATATTACCATAGAGATGATAAAAATCAAATACCCGTCACAGGCCATTTTTTAGCGCATTGATGTTAAATCGATGTCGATTTGACTAATAATTTCTGGAAGTCTTAAGAATTTTGAAATATATTACCGTAGAGATTATAATTTACATGTACGTGCGTTGCAAACGAAAGAAATAGTCGAAATATTTTATAGGCGGTCAATTTTTCAAACCTTCTTCAATCTCGGAACAGATCGCACGCGGACGGACTTCGGGACCACCCCGTTGACGAAGGCGTCGCGTTTGGATTAAAACGTCGCCCGCGGCGTTGCGTCCGCCGCGACGTATTTATAAATCAGCCGGCGTATGATAATTTAATTTTATCGCTAGTCGTCACCATAACGGCAGAGCGGCGTTTCGGCGGCAAAGGGCGAAAAAAGGCGGCGAGATGGGTGAGCGAGCGTAGCGGCGCGAGCACACAAGCGGCACTAAATAGCGCGCCGAGGCGAGAGAGCGCGCGGGGCCCCCTCTTCCTCAAATGAGCGTGTCTCTATTAAATCTATTATTAGATACCCGGGCCACGGGTGCGAAAGCATCCCTTTCAATTACCTACGGCTTCATTTCGCGCGCGGTCTCTACCGAGCGTGTGCGTCTCGGGGATCCGCGTAGTAGAAGGGGACGATAACGCCTCGAGTAAGCTCCCCGAAGGAGTTTCGAGGATCGCGAGAACCGAGGATATTATCTGGGGATCTAATGCGATCCAGATCGGAGGATCCGAGGATTTGAGGATGCGAGGATTAGAGTATCAGAGGAAATCGGGAAGTTAAGGGTCCAAAATCTAAGGATGGAAATATATTAGAGGCTTCGAAAACTCGAGACGGGAGATTCAGGCATTACGAAATCCGTGGATGCGGAGATCTATGTAAGTTCTGGAATTCGAGAATTTAATCGAGGCTCTTACACTCAACATTTGATAATCTAGAAGCATGACAATCTCTCAGTATATAGAAGATTCGAGAAGCTGCGTTAGATGGCATAAACTAATAATCATCCAAAAGTAATTTTTACCCTAGAAACACACAATAGTAATATTATTAAATATTAAAATAATATCAATATAAATATTCCGAGAATATTATTCAATATTTTTTAATATTGTGGGAATATTGTGTTAATGTTACATGTTCATTTTTACATAATATTCGTCGTATATTATTTCAATATCTGTGGAATATTATGAAAGTGTTCTACGAAATTATTGTGGTCAAAAATTAATGCAAATTATTATGTATAAAATATTCGTAAACTTTATAATTATTACATTTAAAAGTTATAATATTCCCGATAGTTTAAAATATTGAAGTAAACAATATTTACCTTTTCATATAACATTCATAGAAAATATTATCAGGAATTAACTTGTAACTATTTTTATTAATATTTTAGGAATATTACAATATTTAATATTAAATAATATTACGCGCTAATAGGGTAAGAACTTCGAAATATATAGTCTATTGGCATAGACTATAATTTACCCATTTTGTATCTTTCAAGAACTGGTTCTAAAAATGTAAAGGATAAATGATGTCATCACTATCACAAAACGTTATTACACAAAACAATAAATTATATTACATATAATAACAATGTTTATACTTTACTATAGTATAGGAAAGTAGATTTTCGATTTCTATCGTTCTCGATTAAAAATCTACCAGGCTGTCCATCACGGGGCGTGATTTATTATCGCGTAAGGCCGCTGCAGCTATTAAAACACGTGCACAATGCCGCGCTCGCACACGCATTTTGACGCGATCGGCAGGCGCGTTCCCCGATAAACGGAATATTATCGTTGCGTGAAATAATGCCGACTTTATTCCGCGCTAAGCTGAAGTTTACGATGCTTATCCACCGCGTCGCCGGTCGCCTCCCGGCGCAATTAGTCTTGCAAATTCGATTACGAGCGCGCGCCGGAACAATACGCGAGGCGGGTTATCGAGCGGTTATTAGACGAGCCTTTTAATCATTTCGCGCGCACGCTCCGCGCCAGCATTTTAATTTTAAATCGGTCCCGAACACGCACACCTCCCCGGAATTTTCATAATCACTATCTCGCGCGCGTGCAATTAACGACCTCACCTATCAAAAATCTACGACGCCGCCGAGTTATCCCGGGATCCAGGTGAAATCAGCCGCTTATTATTCAATTACGACGATATTAATCGTTGAGCACGAAGATCAGATGCCGTAACTCAGACGGAATAAACTGAAGTGGCGTTGAAAAATATATTGCACGTCGTTTAAAGTACAGTTCTCGCCTCGAAAGCGTTTTCTTTACGTATCTTTTATTAACGCAAAGTCCACGTTAATAATTCACATTTACGTTAAATAACTCTTATCACTTTGTGACAGCTTACACGTGTAAGTTAATCGTGTATTAGACAAAAGAATATCAGGAAAAATGATCTATTACTTATTCGATTCTGTAAAACAGGTTTCAAGTGTAATATATGTTATTTATGGACTCGACGGGAATACTTTAGAATGTTCATTTCTTGCTGCACCAAGCGTAATTCAGATGTGTATCGTCTTTAGAGCTTTAACTGCTTGCGTGAAGGGTGAAGCAGTAAATTTAGGGTTCGGCTTTTGATGTTTTCGACCGATCTGCCTTCTTCTCTTGTTCCTTTGCGAAGGAACTTCCTGGTCCTGGGTCCAATCGGACCTGCACGCTAACCGCGAGTACGTCGGCGTTGGAATATCCGGACCCGCCCGAGTCCGCTCCGCCCACCGTGTTCGCAAATTCTCTCTCAATTTTCATCGGCCTGACGCTCTGCAGCTGGACGTAATTGGCTACCTGTCCTTCGATCGGCCGTGCCGATCTGTCCTCGGACCGTCAACGACGGGCCCCGGCCGGCGCTGGTGCCCTGCGTGCGTTCTCGACAGAAAATTGCTTTCCGCCACACCGCGGACCTTGGAAATGCGCGAATTTCGCATTGAAATTTTCGTCGCGTGACACGCTTTGAAAGTCGAAGCCGCGACGCTTACAAGTGTACTAGGTATCCCACCATTATTTTTTTACAATGCGGAATTGCATTTTTCCCCAATATTCTTCGTATTGAATAAATACACACGCTGAGAAAAAAAGATTATTAAAATACTAAAATATTTAGTCCGATACAATCAACTAAGCATTGGGTTGATTCAATTATTTAGTTGCACAAATAAAGTATAGTTTATTCAAATTTTTAAGAATTAATAAAATCAACTCAATATTTAGTTGCATGTATCGGAAATATTTTAGTTTTTTAACAAGTATTTTTTCTCAGTGCAGTTGATTAAATTCGAACACGAAATTAAATAATATAATAGCAGAATTAGAATTATAAAAGATCATCTTATATTATAATATCTGGAAAGTTTAGCCGAAATTATTAATCGATGAAAATTGTATAGAAATTATTGTATGACACACATGTCACTTGTTTTCCACAATGAGATAATTTAAAAACAAAATTTTCCAACTTGAATGTTTTAAATTTAAATAAAACCAGAAACTCTTTCTCTTTTTCGCTTATGAAGACTTGATAACAGCGTAACATCCTGTAGACCTTTCTGTACGTCCATTAGCCGTCAGTAATGACTACGGCACCTTTCCATACGCTTGGCGCTGAAAGGATTCTTGAAAATTACTATGCGAGCGTAATATACTACGTACGTACATCGACGATCGGTGTTTAAAGGTGAGATCGAGATTTCCTTCCGCGGAACGCGATTGCACCGCAAAAAGGATCATACAAAGAGACGTGCGTGATGACGGTACGACATTGTGGTTAACGAAGCGAATTCGTAACTTTTACCCGAAACGTATCTTGATTCTGGGTAAATATGTTCAAGCCTTCACACAGAAAAAAGTTATGTTTAAATTGATGAAATCATTTCCTTAGCTTGGTTTTTTTTTAAGTCGAAGTTAAAATATCTTTGAGGAAAATAAAAATGTTTTTGTGGGTTTCAAGAAATGACGTTATTAGTCTTCTTTCAAAGTAAATAAATTATTTGTTTAATTTAAATAAACAATTTTTTAATTCAAAGAAGATACTGACAGAAATGTAAGAAATAATTTAGTTGTTCTGGTTTAAAAAATATATTTCTTTCATTTAAAAAAAGATTTGCATTGCACAACCAAACTATTTCTTTAATTCTAAGAAGCAACTAAAAAATTTCTTCAAATCAAAGAAATCAAAGAAACTTTTCTTTAACCGTATAGCAATGCACAAATTTCTTTGATTTAAACAATTTTTTTTAACTTGAAGAAACTTTTCTCCTGGGTGTTGATATGTAAAAGAGGAACATTTGGATAAATATATTTCTCTTCTGCAAAAAAGGTGAACAATTTAAGAATTTTTTACGACGTTTTGTCTCTTATTAAAATTATACATTTTATAAATTCGCACATTTTATTTTCTGAATATAATTTTATTTCTTGTCGCACACGTATCCACACGTGGAACTTCTTTATTACGCATATCAGCCATGCTCGATAATCTTAATCGTCTCGCTCTTCCTAATGACTCGCGAACGCGAGAGATCGCCGGATGTCTCGTTCGCGTATCGCGCCCGACACGACATACGTTCTCATGCGTGGCGGAGCGTCATCTCTCGGGATGCATCTCCCCGAGGATTTATTCACACGCGGCGGGCGATGCGCTCGTGCATCGGGCTCGGGGGCTACCGGGCCGTGCAGAACGTCGAGTATGCGAATTTATCACGCGGTGTACCACTCGCTGCGCGCTACACGGCCGACATCGTAAATCGGTCTGGGAAGTGGTCCAAGCGTTTGGCCGAGCCGTGTCAGCGAAATCGTATAACTTCGACGGGTCGACCCTGTTTGTTGGAAAGCCCGCCCCAGTGGCGTCGAGGCTTCAACGCCACATTGCTGGAAATTTCATCCATCAACGCGACAGAACCCCCGCGTGTCTCACGTCGAATGTGACCGTTCAATTTAGTTTTTTTGACCCTCCGCTTTTGTTAATTCGAGTCATATACGTAAACCTAGACGATTTTTCTTACTTCGCCAATTCTGCCTCAAATTCGGTCATGTACAAAGAAAAGTAAAAATCGTTCGAGTCATATAATTGTACAATCGTATTCTTAAATGTTAAGAGAGCCTACCAGAATTTTTTCAGATTTTTTATAGCTCAAAATCCTTTGAAAAACAACCGGTTATCCCAGATAGTCTGACTACACAGAAAAAAAGGACTATCAATTCAACAATTCATTGTTTCATATATAAGCAAGAATATAAAATCTTCTTGGAAGAATTTGATAATCTTGATCAGACATAATTTGCTTATATGAAGAAACAAAATTTCTTTATGTTAGCAAATTATGTCTCTTTGAAATTATAAATACTTGTAAGGAAATTTTATATTCTTGCTTATACATGAAACAATGAATTGTTGATTTGATACTAATTTTTTTTCTGTATAAGCACTGAAAAATAGGATAGTCTACGGAAGCATGAGATTGTAAACGACGCTTTCACAAGATAATTTTATAATAATGAGCCATTAGAAGATCTGACGCTCTTCGCGAATCAAAACTGCAGAGACTAATGAAATTCTACTTTATCTAACACAAAAGATATATTTCACGCTTCAATAGAATTTCAGAGAGAAATTTTAAGTTGAGAATTAACAATTTTAAGAGTGGAAGGGAGTTTAATGAAATATTTGCAAGTGTAACGCCACGCCATTGCCAGCAGACCTACCATGAAGCAAAGAGCTCGACAAGAATGTCAGTCTCGGTAAAACGTGGTAAAGCGCCGATATCAAAGACCAGAAGTCGTTCTGAACTCGCGTCCGGTATAGTTCGTCTTGCGAATCTCAAAGACCCGCGCGACGGAATATCGTCGGCGATCCGCTCGTAAAGTGACGACGACAACGACGACGACGACGACGACGACGATGCGAATCGTCAGGCAGACCGATGACGAGAAGCGAATACAGACAGAGAGGAGGAGATGTAGATGAGAACGTAGACGGAGGTGGCGAGATGTTGTCGAGGGAGCAACGATGATGCTGACGACGACCACGACGACGACGACGATGATGGTGGTGGTCGTGGCGGACCAGATGTTTGGCTAATGATGTCAGCGGAATCGTAACTAAAACCGAGGCGGCCCCGGACTTAGCACCGGCTTAGCCTCAGCTTTGAAGGAAAGAGTCTTATTACCGGGGCCTGCACGTGCTGCTCGTGAGCGCGAAACCGTAGGGTAATTGGACCACCCACTCGACTGACTCGACACACCAAGAGTGCCACTCTCCGTTCCCTCGCTGTCTCCCTTCCTTCTCTTCCTCCTTCTTTTTTTTTGCCCTCCGTCGCCGAGGACGCGAAAACGGCGGCGAGCTTTCGACGAGCAGATAAACTGGAAGTCGCGCGACTTCCAGTCCCGACATTCGCTCTCGCTTGCAACGTTGCACGCGGAAGAAGACGCGAACGCGTGTCTCACGGGCATATCGAGAGCGTTGCTCGCGAAGTTATCGCGATTATCGGATAAATCGATAAATGTATGATGGGGGGGAATGGTAATGACGGCTGTCTCATATATGCCGATTATAGATTACAAATGCAAATTGTTGCGAGACTCGTCGCTTATAGGAGCAGCTCTTGTTGAAAATAAAAATAATATGTAACATGTACTTAAATAATACATTAGATACCGGATTACGAAAAAGTATTATCTTGGATATTAGATAAGTTTTTTGAAACTATCCATTCAATTTTGTTCAGTGTTATTAAATGATGGGATATAATTATCTCTTATAAATTTTATTATTATATTATTATATTCGTAAAACTTTATAAGTTCGTTAACCCTTAACTTACCCCATTGGATCCATATTGAACCTTTCAACACTTGTTATTTCATAGAAAGTTTATTAACGTACTTTAAAGAATATTTTTACAAAATTTATTATTCCATGGAATATTTATTGACACATTCTTATCGCGTATTACTAATGTCAAATGTTTTTAAATATTTTGTTAAGTTAATATCGAAGTGACGATGCATCGCAATAGTTTTCCTCAAATTGGATTATTATCGTGAGAAATGAGAGGCCTCGTTTGCGCTTCCCAGTTTTGGTACAATGCGGATTAATTGGACCACCTACGGACAACTGGAGTTGCGACAAGCGGCTCCCTTTTCCAAATAAATACACGCGTGTTGTGCCTCATCTCGGGTAGCGGGAGGGAGGGCCATCCGAAAGACGCCGGTACCCCAATCAGTCGAAGCAGCAGGAACGTGTCGTAGCGAACGAACCGCACCGCATCTCGTCCGTGACACTCGACCCGGAAGACAAGACTGATTTATGCCTGCTGGCTCGCCGGACGGAAATTAGATGGGTTCGTGTCGAGGGATATCACTGCGCTTGTTTGACATTTTTATGCGGTACCGCCAATACTTTCTTTCGTCTGAGCGCCAGAGAGCTTGGAAAGACGTTAATTAACGGCATCGTCTAATCGTCCAATTACCAAGCTCGGTTTCAAGCTTAACTAAAAAATTCTAAAAAGTTTATTAAATATATAATAAATATTATTAAATGTATAATAAATATTTATATCAAATATTCGTATTCTCATAACACTCACTTAAAACATTTCGTTATAAACCATTAAAAATATATAATGTATAAATTTATAATACTTTAATTCTCTATATAATAATCCATATTAACTTTGAGATAGTCTTAATTATTTTAAAAATACAGATTTATTTTGGGGGGTATAAATCCATAAAAATATTATTAAAATTAATGTATCTCTGATATCTTGATTGAATATATCAATCTATATTTCCTGATTATTTATTATATATCCCACAATTGAGATGTAGAATATTTATCAACTTTTTCTTCTTCTAAATATATAATAGCTGTTAGGTATAATTTTATCAATGAAGGTACATATAATGAGAGGTAAAACACGTAAAACACGTCATGGATAAAATACGAGAAAATTTTCGATCTTTCAGCAGAATTCTACAAATGTCTTATTGTTATTCTCTAAAGTGTCTAGTCACGCGCCTAATGATGTAAGAAAGCTGATGCGCTTAAATGCGCGGAAAATTTTGTCGGTCCAAACATCTTTTTATGTTTGGAAACTTCGCAACAGTCCGAACGCAGGTATTCCTCGGGAATCAGGCAACCAAATCTGTTCTAAAGGTTTTGCCGAAGAGGGTGGGCGCATGAGGCGAAAGCATTCGTCGGTTAGAATGCCAGAGATCTCGGAAACGGGGCCACCTGTGTATCCTATTCGTCCTATTCGTCGTGGGTGGGCCTGTCGGTAATGCGAAACACCGAACTTAGGGTGTAGATCTGACTTAGGGTAGATTTCCGTAGGGGTGGCGTACACGAGCGAGAGGACGAAAGGAAATGCAGCCCAACCACTTAAGAGGCTACTACAAACGTGACGATATGTAGACCAACACGTAGGCAAACTTTCTCGGATTTCTTCCTGTCGACCACCGTGTTAGTCGACGGTCTTTAAGTGTGTGGCGTGAACAAAGCGTTCTTTACTCTCGCAGTGAAAGATAGCCTTTTTTCTACCAGAAATTATTAGAACAAAGTAGATTCTTTATAAAAAAATGAAAAGAAACATAAAGATCATTTACATACTTATATGAAATGAAGAGCATTTAATTTGTGAACAAACCTCAAAAAAATATCACTACAAAACTTGACAGAAAAAAATAATAAATCTTTTTTCATGACGTTTATTTTGTCGAGATCAAGAGACTGCACCCGTAGCACTTTTTAACGACCATATCTAATGCACACAATACAGACACAGTTACACTATTCCTCTCTTTATTAAATCTATTCTGTTCCATAATTTTTCTTACTCTTAAAATAATTGGTTCTCTCAACTGATGATAAATTGAAAAATTGATCAATTATAAACAAAACAAAAAAAGAAGAGATTATTTACTGTAACTATTTATTTTAGAAACAAAGATTATTTATTTTGTAAAATTTCTAAAGAAGGAGTATCGGAATTACAAAACTGGGACTTTAAAGAAAAATTAATAAACACTTTTTTTAACAATGTCTTTTGTGTTAAAGTTAGGAGAGCGTTAAAATTCACGCAGTACATACATACTCGTATATATACACAATTACATTCTTATCTTTAGTAAATCCAAACCGTTTCATAATTTTTTCCTTGCTACTCTCGAAAGGATCGGCTCTTTTAATCACTGATAAATCGAGAAATTGTCAAATCTGTCGCTCTGAAGACATTTTATCGAAGGGTTAACTGTCGCACGACATTCGGTATTGAGCAATATCTCGCGGTCGCTTATCTCGCCCAGGTCAAAAGTAATATCCGATTTCTCGTTTCGAGCGATGAATCACCCAACGATGCTACCATTTGTCAGAAAAATCTCGGAACCGGTGCATCCTCGGTTCACTCCCGTAACGCCCGCGAGGATTCCCGTGCATCAGCGACGTTCCCCTATCTCTTCTCCGATCCCACTGATTCCCCTATCCCTTCCCCCTTATGTATAGGTACGTCGCTTCGCCGCCTTCTTCTAATTTTACGAGCCGTTGACTCCCGATCGATGGAACGGACCGTTTCGAAACAGCCGGTCGTTTTCCGCCACGCGCCGTTGGCCGTCCGGTGACGTAATTTTCCCGGAGCGAAGCCGAGCTGTCGCGCGCCGGATAATAAGATCGGGGAATTTGCGAGAGATCGCCGATGTTAATGCGAGTCCGGGGGCGAAATCGGATCTCCGATCGCCAATCTTCTGTCCGCCATGTACTAACCAACGGTCGTTTTTCCGCCTGTTACAGATCACGAAGCTCAAGATCGACAGTAATCCGTTCGCCAAGGGCTTTCGGGACTCCTCTCGTCTCACGGACTTTGAAAGGTAAGCTCCTTGCTAAGTGACATTAAACGGTGCCGAATTTGACGAAATCTGCGATGATAAAATAATTGGGAATTTATGTCATCAATTAAAATTGATCTGACTTGAACCATTCTGTATTGTGATGTGTTATAATGTTCCATATTGTGACAGAAATTAATCTGCTTTTTTAAATCGTTTAAAAGATATATGTAGCGTGAAATCGTAAATAATTACTAAGTTTAGAGATTTCATTAATCTCTTTACGTGAAAGCTTATGGTCAAAAGAAGATAAAGGAAAGCCTGGAAACGGATTGGATTTTCATTAAAGTACTTTGCTTGCGATGGCTAACAAAATTTTGAATGACTGTTCTTCCGGAGAATCCCGCTGCTAGAAGACGGTATGCATAATGGAGCAGCTTCCCTTTCAGGGAGACAATGGAGTCAATGCTGGCGGAACAGCAGTCGCTGAGGTTTCCACATCGGCTTCCCTTCGAGATGGAGCAGCTCCAGGCCGGCGCTGTGAGCAATCTCAGTCTTGAGGAGAAGGCTTTGTGGGCTGCGCGTTCCCAGATGCTGCTGAGGGCGGCGGCGGCCGTGGCAGCCAGTCCTTACTTGGTCAACCCCGCTATGGTTTATCCGGGCGCCTCGGCCGCAGGCACCAGCCATCAGCAGCAGCAGCAGCATCAGCAACAGCAGCAACAGCAGCAACAGCAACTGGGCCATCTGTGGTGGATGTCCCAGTCGATCGGGTCTACTTTCCTCGCAGCGGCACATCACCAACAGCAGCTGGTCGCGTCCGGCTCCCAGCAGAATCCGACGGGTCCTGCGGCCCTACCCGACAGACCCCGACCGCTCTACCCGTCGCCCCTTGCCCTGGCCCACCACCGATTCTCGCCTTACCACACGACGACCGTTGCCAAGTCCTCGACGCCGGCCGCGCCGTCGCCGTCGCCGTCCAGAAGGGCTACCCCGTCGCCCACGGATAGTCTCAGCAGGGAGGCCCAAGATCTTTCACCCTCGTAGTCCTTCGTGGTTTTATTAGGAAACAATGGTCGCGATTTTCTTGTAGAGGGACTCTAGGAGGAGTTTGAGATATTTTACTAAGACTGCGCGTCGAAAGCTGGTTTTTCTCATTCAGAAATGGGGGATTCCCATCGTAATCGGAACCGCGAAATTGCATTGTGACTTTTTTTTATAGAGGAATCTAATTCCTTCCCATGTGATGAAAGTCAACTTCTCTCGACTGAGACCGGAGCGTAGCGATTAATTCGCCTTGCAATATTCGTCTTCTTTCACGGAGAACTGATGAAACTTTTTGTGCGCGGTGAAAGTCGATTTCCATCGTATTATTTTTAAAATAATTCTAATTTTTTTTAGAGTTCCAGAATTCTTAGCAGTTACAGAATTTTCTCATTAGCAGTGCAATATCTATCTATATGATTAATTATTGTGTTTTTTTGTCCTTATTGTATTATTAAGGAGCCGGTCTCCATTCCGTTAGATGGACGAGCAGGATGAACGAGCATTCGCACATTTATATGCATGCGTAACGTGACAAGTCGTTATAAAATGTTTGCGCAAAAACGGGGATCGATTTTCGTCGCGCGTGTCACGTGTCTCACGGCGTCGGAAGGCGTCAGGAGGAGGAGGAGGAGGAGGAGGAGGTCGCCGCGAGCCCGGGGTACTGACGAAACGTGCAGAATCCGGCGTGAATAGCTACGATAATTGTGGTGCCAAAGGTTGCCGAGTTGGCCGCGGCGAGTGGTTGACGCTCTCCGTCTTTCTCTCGCGCCGCGAAGACGGAGCGGAGGAGAGAAACGTAAAGCTCACGCTCTCCGAGAGTCTGAATGCTGCCTCTCTCGGCTGAACTCTCGACCTTTGGCGAGCATAGTGGCAAGCACAGGGGACTCGCGCCGTCTCACGTGACTCGGCGATTCCGTTGTCTCCCGACTGGGACCCTGGGACCGAGAGGAGCCCGACGTGTACATATCCTTGCCATGATCAGCGATCGGAAGCGATAGGGCCGCCCGGCGATCCTGGTAGTCAGGATGCATCTCTAAGGACGCACTTTGAAACCGATAAAAAAAATCTCTCGTCCCGTAAAAATCTCTTGCATTTGCAGAAGATGCCGAAAATAAGATACTTTCATTTGCCTTTAATCGCTTTTAATTTCGATTATGCATCTTACAGCAGCGCAGATTGATCCGCCGAGACTCTCGGTGGAAAAACTGCGACGATACGCCAAATCGAATAACTTTAGGGGAAAGATTTTCGTTGTGCGCCCCCCGAATATATTTCTATGTTTCGTCGAAACTGTCACTTTGCAGCTGCGTATTTTTGTACGCGAGAAACGCGGTCGCCGTCGTTTCGAAGTCGAACGCGCGACCGCAAAAGATCACGGTGATCTTCAGCGGGTCGCACGCGCGATATACACGAGCGGATTGTAAATATGTAACCATCCTGATTCTCAAGGCGACGTAATTGCCGTACATAATACACGTATATGCATCTTTAAGGGCGACTAAGCTGTACGGCGACTAAAGTCTACTTGTATATAGGTATACATATATCTACTTGCGATATAAGGTAACTACGCCTCTATCTCTTGTAATATAAGCTGTATATTTCGTATCACACGAGCTATTGTTATCGTTATTTATGTTTCAATTCCGTACTTCGACGCGGAGTGAGCGCGAAGTGAGCGCGCTGGACGCGACACGTTTCGACTGCGAAAGGATCTGCGAGACTTTTCGATAAATCATTTTAGGAGCAGAGGACCTCGACGTTCGACTCACGTTTCAAGTCGAGCGTACAGCGAGAGGTCGAAGAATTAGGAACATTTATGGATCTCCGAGCGACACTTCGCGCGTTCTCCGCGAGCACCTAAAGGATTATTATCGCCGCGGCGATTAGTGTTAGTGTAGAGCGTTATATTGTTAATGCTTGTGTTGTGAGGAACGCATACACCTATTGCTGTGCAAGCTGCTCCCTTGTAAATAAACCCTAATAAACTTCTTGTACCGAATATTTCCGCGCCGCCATTCCGAATATTCCCCCTCGCTCATCGTGCATCTCTTTCACGTTCCACTCGTTCCCGAAAAATTTTCCCGTCTAAATTACAAGAGAACTTTGAAAAAATAACAGAGTTAATCGCAATTTTCTATCACTTATTCGTAAGAATTTAATCCAGGATGATTGGTGGGTGGTACTGAAGCATACATCATCGTTATCATATAATTAACTCATAAATAACAAACACATTTCCTTCTCTCTCTTGTAGATTATTTATCGTCGCGCCGCAGATATTATCCTACATCCTACGGACAAATCGCTCGAGTATCTACTCTCTCATCCTTGGCGTGGGTAAATCTGATGTGATCGAGGTAAGGAACTATTATTCGCAGTGATTCTGCTTGAGCTGGCGTGTACACGCTTAGGCAAATGTCGGTTCTGTATGGTTAACCGGCTACAGGATGCCCCGTTTAAAGGCATCATCACGCGATCCTCAAGCCAACCATGCGATTAGGGGATGAAGGAGTCACCATTTGCTGGAAATGCAAGCCGGCGAGACCGACTGATCGTCGACGTGGTCACGAGATCGCTTTCGCGTCATCGTTCTCGCCGGGCATTTTTGTTAGCGCCAGTGACACGCGTTTATCGCAATAGGGAATTAATTCTATTTTAATAATATATATATATATATTTTTTTTTTTTAACAATGTATTTTCTGCTTTTAATTTATTGAAATATTTTAGAATTTTGAAAGCAAATACATTAAAATTTGTATTCTTACAGTATTGTATATATAATATAATATAATATACAATATAATAATATCAGTTGGGTTGGAACAAAAAAGTTCTTGTAGTGGCACATATGTGATTCTGATTAAATAAATCTATGTACAAACATCTAAACACATTGTTTTTGAATTTCACTTAAGCAATGTTATAGATTTTTGTTCCAACCCAATATTAAAACATCAATATCAAATATTATATATATTTGTTCCATATATTGCATTTAAAAATCTCGTAAATTATTGAGGGTGATAACATGCCTTGTTGAACATTTTCTTTAGCAAATTTCTACAAACTGCTTTTCATCTCCAATTATATACCATATACAAATTATATATATTTAATTTATCTCCCATTCGTTAATTCGCGAACACACATGAAAGCTATAACTTTCACTGCGTCGGCAATTGAAATAATTAATTAGTACACTAAAGTAGGATTAAATTTATCGTTCGGCGAGATATTCGCTTTATTAATACATCGGGCGATCATCGTGTTGTAAAGTGGGCAGGATGAATACATTTCCGTCGTTATGGCCGTATCGGGCGGGCATTAGGCATGAATAGACGTGCGGCCGGCCAGCCGGTCGATCCATCCTTCGGTCGTAAATCACGCGTCGCGTTCGGCACGAAAGGGCGACGGGATCCGGTATTAGCGGCGGCGTCGAGAGGAGTGACACGGTGAGAGCGTTACGACGAAAAAGGGAAAAAGCGGCGCAACGTCTCGTCGTCGTAAACATCGAGTATGTCCGGCCTCTTGATTAGGGCGTCCCCTCCCATCATGTCACCGTAAAGCACGCGATTGCGATCGCGCCCTCGGTAAAAAGAGACCAGGGACGACTGGGCGCGTGAGTTGCTACTCATTAAAGTGGAGCACATTTTGCCGCGCGAGAGAGCGACTTTTGATGGGAATATAATTTACAAAAAATTTATCACGGGGAAACGCAAGACGTCTTAATCGTTCGGTTATCCTTCACGCGTATTTTGGATTTTCTTTGACTTCAGGACTTGGACGTTACTTGGCCTCAATTTATATTAAATCAAGGAGTAGACTACACTGAGAGAAATCGTTTGGTAGAATAGCGATCAAATGAATTTTATAATTACTGGTACCAAAAACAGTTATATTTAACAAAACTTTTTGTAATTTGTTGTATGAAAATAATTATTTGGTTAAGGCTACAAATTGTTTGGTCAAAACAACTATATATTTAGCAACTATCACTATAAAATTCGTTTGATCACTATTTAACCAAACTTTGGTTGATTTTACCAAACATTTCTCTCAGTGTATCAATTAAATTTTAAATTATCACGTATAAATTTGTATAAAGTATTACAGAGAAGTTTCAATAAATTCGCGATGTATTAATATTTCACTTAAAACATTATCTCTTTGATTTCGCACTCGCGAGAAATATTCAGACGTTTCGTTTTCTTTTAGCACCGGTTCCGTGCTAAAAGTTTGTTTGCAGCCATGTAATTTCGCGCAAGAACGACGCATTATCGCAGATAGGAAGCAAATTATTCGACCGAGTCTGGACGGTCCTTTGCAGGACACACCATGGGAGAACCGACGCCGAAGTGTCGGAGAGCCGGCACGACGGTAGCGTTTTAATGCGGAATGAAGGCATTATAAACCCATTAGAGAGCCGGTGGGCGAGTCCAGGGTCCAACTTGCGTGCGAATGTGCGCCCATCGCCGCCGCTCTTTATTTGAATACACAAAACATTAACGGTCTTGCTCGTCTCGCCGCCCTTCATTCGCTCTGCGTCGGTCGGTGCAATCCTTGGCGCCGATCCCCTGTTGGCATCTTTCCGTGACTCATTTTTTCTCAAACGGTCGGTTATTTTTCTCGATAAATTTCTTAATTTTACTCGAAACTTGTGCGACTTTATTTTCACGGAAATAATAATGACAGGTGTATTGGATACATGGCAAAAAATTTCTTACCTCAAGTAAATACATCTTGAATTATAATTTATTAATTCAAAGAAATAACGACAAATAACTATAATTTTTTTTATCAAGATAATATTTTGTTGGAACAAAAAAATTATTGTTACAAGTACGTATGTTTTTTTAATTAATAAATTTAATTCAAGAAAATGTATTTACTTGAGACAAGAAATATTTTTTGCGGCATACTATAAGGGATTATAGGATCCTTATAGTGAATCAAAAGCTAGACTGTTTTTCAACATCATAGTAAAACTATATAAAAAGTATTATGTGTTTCTATTTTGAGAAAGAGAGAGGGAGAGAGAGAGAGAGAGAGAAAGAGAATATATTCCTTTAAAAAGATAAGATTTGAAAATTTAAAACAATACTTTTAATTTAGCAAAGCATCATAGACTTTTTCTAATATTTAATTTTTTTTAAAGTATTAAAGAAAAAGGAAATTTTCCAATATGTATAATTTCGTATTATAACCGCAACCGAAACCGCAATGGTTGTGATTTTTTGCAATTTTCGATTTGTTAGGGTCCTAAAAAAACACCCTTTCCTTTTTCCCGATTCTGCCAGTTTGATTATGCTCTTTACGTTTATTTTGCGAACTTTTGCATCTTACGGTTACTCGTTAAAGTAATACACCCCTTCAGCTACGATGCACAACGCGCAGAGCTTCGTTTCTATTTGTAATTTTTCGTATTTGTTGCATTCCTCTTTGCCTCGAGACGCACTCATCCTTGCTTCGTACCTTATTATGTTAATTTCTACTTTACAATCTAATTCCCTGTGTGTAGAATACCCGGAGGGAGATTCGTACATTCTAGAATATATATAATAAACGTTACTCTTCCTTTTTATCGCTCTTCTAGGCCGACTCCATTCGTCTCCCTTTCTCCTCATTTCTCTCTCTATCTCTCTCTCGTCTCCTCCCACCCTTCTCTTCAAAGCGATACTGCGTCAGTCTTAATAACAACTTGTTTAACCGACTCATCCAGCGTGTCTGTTAAATCGTTAATTACCCCCGCGAGATAGGTAAAGCCGGAGAAAGAACGGTTGGCAAGAGAAAAGAGATTAAATAAAAAAGAAAACTTTGAGAGAACAAACGCAGAGAGCGTCAAATACAACGGTTAGAAAAGAGATAAGTTCTTGTCGCACCCTCGCCCTGTTTTTCCTTTCGCTCTACATTTTCTTGGAACCTGTGGTGAAATCTCTATTTTCTGACTGATTCAAGACCACTTTGTTCTGCGTTTGAGAATCAAACGAATACAAAAAGTGCTGCCGAGGGAAAGTGAAAAGAAGAATGGGAAACGGAAGGGAGAGAGAAGTAAGAGTCGATTTGCCCAATTTGCTTGGTAATGTTCCGCCGAAAATTAACGAGCTTTGAAGAGAAACAACAGAATGGGGAATGTGGGGGCGAAGGGGAGAAGCAGAGGTGCTAACATCTAGTACCAACATTAATTACGTCAGTTGCCACAGGTGCCAACAACCTGATTATCAGATCTCGATCGAATCCCGATCGCCCGTGCCGATTACGTCGGTGTCTCAAACGCGGGCGGGGTACCAGCCCCCTTCCGCCGGTATTTCAAGCTCGCCGAGGTTCGTGACTTTCATCGACTATCCCGAATTACGCGTCAATGGAAAGTATATTAATCCTGGTACATTAAATTATCAAGGAACGAAATAAATGTTCGTTTTATTGAAAATTCGTATTGCTAAGGTTATTATTATATATTTTTGTATCGAAACTTTCCTGATTAAGGAAAGACAACTTCAAAATCCATCGAAAATTAATAGTTATTACATCTCTGAACTATGTGGCGTTCTATATAAATACTACTACGAAATTGCTTTTCAACATCAATTTATGTTTTCGGCAATTTCAGTTTTAAATTTATTAGGACCTTCGGAAATAAAGGAGAAAGATTTCTAGCCGCTAGAAAGCGGCTTTACAAACAAGAAACAGAAAGAAAAGACAGTTTTTATCCGGCTTTCAGACACAGAAAGAAAGAAAGTTTGTTCTAATCCGCCGTAGTCCAACATTTCTTTCGTTACTTTTTCAGTAGTTCAACTAAATCATTGACTGATAGTACTTTTAAAAGGGTTTTTGAAATGGTTTTTAAACCCTTTAGAAATCTGAACCAATTCTGATACACTCTTTCAATATATTCCAGGATACGATTTTACAATTGTTTGAAACCCGAAACGTTTTTTCACTTTTTTTGTATGCGTCCGAATTTGAGCCACAGAATAATTCAAAATGGGAAATTCGTCTGGATCTTCAACTCCCCGATTGGGACTAAATAAATACTACTACGGAGGGTTAAGGATCGTATTCGCGATCGGGGATGTGCTCCGCGAAATGTAATGGCGAAAGAGATCGCCCTAAAATAAAATGGCGGTCCGGCGATGCCACTGGTATCGATTGGGCACCGTACGTACGTACGTACACGTGCACGCGTGTGCACAGCCGCCGCCGCCGCCG
>QKQZ01006335.1:0-11072 GCA_003595255.1 Solenopsis fugax | reverse complement strand
TTATATCGAAATATTTCTTCGATAAATCGATTATCATTCTAGAGGGCGGTGTTTAGAAACATTCCCCAGAGACATCATTGNCTTTTTATTCGGCTATACACATTTCGAGTTATACAAAGTTAAAACAATAACATGAAATTTTGTTAATATGGTTTTTTAAGAGAAATTTTTATATCGAAATATTTCTTCGATAAATCGATTATCATTCTAGAGGGCGGTGTTTAGAAACATTCCCCAGAGACATCATTGTATGCTTGTTGTTTAATGTTAAACAGGGATAAAATGATATTTCTAATAAAATTTCTAATGGTATTTCTAAAGTTTCTGAACGCAAGGAAATTCTACATCAGGAAAATTCTAAACAATGAAAAATTAAAAATATATAATTTTGTAACAAGGTACTGTGTTTCTTTTAAACTAAACTAATTTTTTACAATTATTTTTATGGATAACCATATTACAACTACTTTTTTTCTTCCGCCGATTATGCAGTGCATTAGATTTTTATAAATCACGTCCTAAATAATAAATATTTCATTTCTTTGAGTCTAGAATCTGTTAAACAACACTTTGACGAATGTAATCGTTCAAGTGTCAATAGAAAATATTAATTATAAACAAAATTATTCAATAAAATGAAAATGGGTGCCATATTACTCTCTTCTCCCCTATATTTAAAGTATAAATTTATTTAAAGTTTATTTAAAGTATAAATATTGTTACGCCCAGCATGGACGGTCGGGCTTGCGGACAGTTGGCTTTGGAGAAAATCGATATTTTATTGATGATTGTTCGTAGTCAACTGTTGTTTTATCACGACTTCGTGCAGAAAGTATTACGTGTTGCATAAATAAAATTGTTCCTTTTTAAAAAGCCTTCTTCTTTTATCGACGAGCGCATGTGCCGCGTGAGAGTGCACAAGAGGTTATTAAGTTCCGCGAGTTTGCAAGCTCTCCTACGGACGTAACAATATTAACATATTTGTAAAAAATGTGTGCAATACAACCTTAATTTATTTGGACAGACAGTTCCTTATCTTATTCGGTATTATAAAATAACTAAAAAATCTTCTGGATAAGCTTTGGCTGTTCTAGTATCATAAATATATGATAATTATAAACTTGATTATCTGTTTATAGTACAAATCAGGAGCTGACCAAGATAAAAAGCAATGCGACGAACGTGGAAATTTTAGAGGCTATGAAACATCCTCAAACTGGTGTCGGCTTTTTAACACAGCATCCCTCGCTTCCCAGTCAAACGTTTGTTAGTGCTGATGCAATTCAGTGGTTAAACAACCACATAGAAGGTGGCGTGAGGGTTGAACAGGGTATTAATATCATGAAGGTGAAGGTTTTGAAAAATTTTGTTTTATATTTGATATAGTTTACGCAATTTAAATTTGATATTATCGATATATTTAATCTTAATTTGCATATTGGGTGTCTGTTCCTACTCCATATATTTCGGAAATGATTCAAAATTATGAAAATTTTTAAATATGTGTTCAGTCAATTTCAAGAAGCGAAATAGGTAATAGTTTGATTTTAAGAGGATACCCTTAAAAATGTTAGGAAATAGAGTAGCTCCTCGAAACGATCGTAAACGCATTTCGCGGTTTTTTATAATTTTGAATTATTTCCGAAATATAGAGGTTAGGCACAGACTTAATAGACACCCTGTATATTACATAGAAAAAGGTTGTCGAAATCACACCGGCTCCTAAATCGCATTATCTTAACTAAAAATTCACTGTACATGTACAGTTTCTATGAGGTTATTTGAAAACTGTATAGTACTGTCATGCTTTATTACGCTTTAGACATTAGGCACAATAGAAATTTTATTATTTACGTTCATAGAAAAATTATGATATTGTAGTTATCTTTTGAAACATTTTGTAGCTGAATTGCAAAAAAGGAAAACTAAATGCCTAAGTTTCGAAAATTTATTATGATCACAATACTGTTAAAATTAGATTATATAGGGTTAAGTTTTCTTTTCGCTTTTGTAGATTACATAAACAAAGTTTTACAAAATGCTGTGGTTTCCTAAATACCACGACGTTGCCTAAATCACAATTTTGACTACCGTGGTATAAATTTTTTTTTTTTACAGTGGATAGAAAACGACCAAAAGAGAATATGCAAAGTGATATCCAGAATTTATGAATTCAATGAATATAAAGAG
Organism: Solenopsis fugax; assembly: GCA_003595255.1. Classification (NCBI taxonomy): domain Eukaryota; kingdom Metazoa; phylum Arthropoda; class Insecta; order Hymenoptera; family Formicidae; genus Solenopsis; species Solenopsis fugax. Next base: position 8,882 of record QKQZ01006335.1, on the reverse strand, counting down.
AATAAACTCAAAGAATACTATAAATGTGATTGAATGGAATAGAAGGGACACACGACATTTCTATAAAAAAATGTTTTCACAATCTTATAAAAGAATAAAGTTTCACGTGAAATGGAGCAAGCTAGATTCTGAATAATAGAAAATGATTATGATTTTGGCAACCCCTTTGGTGCAATTTAAAAGACCCCTTTTCTAAATCGCATTACTTGCAGGTTTCCCAAAATTCCTTATTTTAAAAAGCGAATAAAAAATTATGAAAAAGAACATAAAAAAAGGAAAATATTATACTTTATTATAATGTAAAGAACTTAAAAATATTCTTTATAATTTCTGAATTATAAGCTTTTATGTGAAAAATGGTGCGATTTCGGGAACTTTTTGCTCGGACACGAGTGACCCCACGAGGGAAAATAAGTGAAAATAAAAGATTATATGTTGAAACCCTTGGATTCCGTAGCTCCTTGATTACGAATTGAACGTTTTAAAAATACAAAAACAATTATAAATCAATGGAAAAAAGTGGGTCAAATTGCAAAAGAAGTAAAATCTTTACTCTGTATTGTTACAAATGTATAAGTTCAGTTATATGTAGTTGTTTATTATTGTGTTTTTCTGAAACATGTGTCTTGCCAAATTTTCCTCAGTTTTTCCTTAGCATTTTATTTGTATTTGAATTTGACATAAATATAAAAAAGGAGGTGACATTACGTTCTTTCAGTAAATAACTAAGTGTGATTTTGTAATATAGTCTATAATTTTTTTAAATGTTAAAGTAGTCAAATTGCTTTAAAACTATGAGATTTAACAATTTTTATATGCAGAAAATAAAAATGATGGAAACTTCTGTTCCAAAATAAGCTAAATCTTTTCTCCCGCTGCAAAACCAGTCAGGTGCATTTTAGTAAATAGATATTTTAGTTAACAAAATATGTATAGGTAATATGACATAAAAAATACAATTTCTATTTACTAAAATGTATCTGATAAATTTAGCAGCGGAAGAAGATTTACTTGATTTTGGAACTGAAGTTTCCGTCATTTTTATTTTCATAGATGCAAAAATGATTCAATCTTAGAATTTTATAACTTTGAAGAATTTTTTGACTATTTTAGTTTTTAAAAAATTGACGAATAATTTTTCAAGAAAAAGATTTATCGATATAACTTAAATAAGAAAAATTATAGAAGTTTTGTCATTTTGTATAATTCGTTCTGTAACAAAAAATATTTCAAGTGGAGATAAGTACTTTTGCCAACTACTACTTATGTCTCTACATATCCTTACATTGTTAGAAAAATTACTTTGAAATTATTACTTTGAAATAGAAATTTATCTTATAGAGGAGAAGAGGGTAATATAGCACCATTTTCATTTTATTGAATAACTTTATTTATAATTAACATTTTCTATTAAAACTTGAACGATTTACATTCGTCAAAGTGTTGTTTGACAGATTCTAGACTCAAAGTAATGAAATATTCATTATTTAGGACGTGATTTATAAGAATCTAATGCACTGCATAATCGGTGGAAGAAAAAAAATGGTTGTAATATGACTATCCATAAAAATAATTTTAAAAAATTAATTTAAAAGAAACAAAGTATCTTGTTACAAAATTACATATTTTTAATTTTCCATTGTTCAGAATTTTCCTGATTTAGAATTTTCCTGCGTTCAGAAACTTTAGAAATACCATTGGAAATTTCATTAGAAATATTATTTTATCCTTGTTTAACATTAAACAATAAGCATAAAATGATGTCTCTAATATTTCTAAACACCGCCCTCTAGAATGACAATCGATTTATCGAAGAAATATTTCGATATAAAAATTTCGCTGAAAAGACCATATTAAAATTCCATGTTATTGTTTTAACTTTGTATAACTCGAAATGTGTAGTCGAATAAAAAGTTAAATAACAAAAAAACACTCGAGTGTATGTACATTCGTGTGATAATACACTCAAGTTTAAGAATAATGAGGAAGTATGTGTAATTAAAGTTTAAAAGTGTACCTTGAAAAAGTTTAGAAGTGCTCAAAAGTAAAAATGCCTTATAACAATTGTCAGTTATTATGTATTGTTATATTAGCATCATTAAAAAACGATTGGCTACTAAACGAATATCTCTATAAACAATTGTTAGAATACGTCACTTAATAATGGAGATAATAGGGGTAGCCATATTGTCGACAGTAACCATAATACCCTCTTCTCCTCTATTAAGAAATATCAGTTTTTCGGCAAGTAGAAGATACTACTTCAAATAGAAACATATTAAAAATAATTTTTATTGCATTTAAGACTGCTAACGCTTCAGTCGAGAACTCCGCGTTGACAGTAGCGTACTGTCACGGACAAAATTAGAACTAATAGGCGTGAAACTTGAGCGGTTGACGATGGAATTTTGTCTTACATGTCATTTCGTTATTATGTGTTTTATTGTGAAAATGTGACTTGTCTCATATTTATCAAATTCGTAAAAATGGACCGCAAGTAAAATTTCTTTGAATTTTATACATAAAAACATATTTTTCACTCCTTTTAATAGCTGTCCGTGTGTTTTCCTGTCTAAATAGGCTTCACTTTACATGCTTTTTACGATTATTGACTGACTGTTAGGGAAAAAGGATAATGAAGGTCATCAAAGGATAATCAAGGATTTCATTATTTTGTTTTATTCAAATTCTCTTTATTTACAAATGCCACGGTGGAAACTTTTACGTGTGATTTCTCGCTTATGACGTCACGACTTCAATATGCCCGCGGCCAGTAGACAGAAGTTTTAAACAAAAAAAAGATTAATTACATATTTTATTAAAAGCTTCGTTGTGAATAAAATATTACATAATAACAATTTATTTTTGTGCAGGGGATGATTCAAGACAAATTGATATGCCATGCGTCTGGCGACTTTTCACAACCATTTGTCTTAGGGTTTTATTTGTATCACATTGTGCAGGATAAAGAAAATCAAAAAGGTAAATGGAGTGACTGACTTTTCAACGATTTGTAATTTAACCGCATTTTTTTTGTAACAGCTGCAGATTATTCCGCTCCACTCGGGAATCTGCAAAGTTTCGAAAACGAATGGGTGGAGGTTGAGATGAGACCGCCGAAAGAATGGTGCGAACCATCTTCTTCGACAACATTGTCGACAGTGTTAACAATACCTAGCTGCGACGCTATTGATGAATCCAACGTTCCACCTTTTTTGAGAGACGTTATCGATTTGACCGAATCGATGGATGATAGAAATTGTACAGGTAACACTAAAAATATTTAGCATAATCTATCCAGATTATTATCGATGAAGTATAGATACGGGGTATTTAGCAACAGATGGGAAGAAAAGTTAAGGCGTGATTCTGGATTATAGAATAAGACAAAAATCAAGAATAACAAAATTGAGATTAAGGAAATCCTAAAATTATCCTGTTTTATTGATACGAGTTTTTCCAGCATACTATTTTTCTAATTACCTTTACAGATTTAAAAGTCTTTTTTTATAATTAATATAAAAAATATAAACTAATATATAGACACTAATGTAGTCCAAACTGATCGATTTTACGCCGAAAAAAGTATTGAAAAATTTAGATCTATTTTACCTACTCTTGGTCAAATATGGCATCTAGGGTGTCAACGTGTGCCAATTTGCTTTACACAAAAATTCTGCAATGTATTTGTTACAAAAGGGGAATAATTTTGAACGCATCTTACATGAAAGTATAATGTTGATTTTTAGAATTAGGCTTTTTTAGATACCTAATATGAGAGATTAGTGTGCTTGAAAATTTATGTATATCTACATGCGATACTGAAAATATGTGATATATTGATGTTTCGTAATTTGTAGGTGTATAAGTCGATGTTCAGTCGGTAAAACTCATGACTTTAGTATTCCTTCAAGGCTCTTTTTTAATCATAAATGTTTAAATATTCACGAGCTTTAGATACTTTTTTATATAAATATTTAAATATTCAAAATAGAAAACAACATTTTTGTGGAGGCGTCGTTTTTAATCATAATGTTTAATTTATTCATGCTTTAAGCATTGTTTACATAAATATTTATAATTAAAAAAAAGCTTTAATCGCAATTTTTTTGATTGTCGTCTTATTTAATCTAGAATCTTCTTAAATTCTACTTTATCTTCTAAAAACTCCTTAAATTTTCTCCCACTTGTTGCCAAAAACTCTGTATAAAGCGAATCACTTTGTACTTGATTCGTTCTCTTTCAGTGCCATTATATAAACATACTCATCTGGACATTGACATCAATAATAAAAGTGACAGAATCGAATGGGGTCACTTAAGATATCAGTCCGTTTACAAAGTAGATAATTCTTATGAACTCGTAGTGCAATGGGTAGCATCATCCGGCAGTATAGTAGCTGATCTGGTAAGTATCAATTTGCCTTCCCTCTTTCCTCATTTCCTTCATTAGAGGATGGAGAGTACAAAAGCTGTCGAATTATTATATTAATAATCAATCTCTGTCTGTAAGATATTCGTTTGGCAACGCAAAGCTCAAATGTGCGGAATACAGATGGTACCAATTCCCAGTGATTTGTTGGCGCTACCATATACCTTGAAGAGCGATCCTCTCAGAGGACCTATTTTTATACCACTCGATATAGAGTGTTTGATGGCAAATAAGCGGCATCTCTTTGAAGGTTTGTTCCAAACTAATAATATCAATTCAGCCTTATTTAAAAAATAATCTTATTTGATAAAGATAACGAATACAAATTTGCAGAATTCCGGGAAGATACCTATGCGCAAAGGCTATTTTTATTCCAAAAAAGTATTTTGAAGAGATTCGGCTTCATGCCGTGCTTAGTCGAGAATTGCGAAAATGATCGTCAGTATGTTCATGTCACTGGTAATGCATTTATATTAGTGCCATCCACTACAAATACTCGGCCTCGTCCACGAACCGGTACCAATGTCATGCGGCGAAATACAGGCCAGAAAAGATACCCGGTTCATCCGGACCAATCTAGTCCGCACGAAGCGTACATTACCAGACATGTTGGTGGAAAGAAGGATGATCATAGTATAGATAGAAAAGTAAGTGATCTTAATGTATATTTAGACAATCATTTAAACCTTTATGAATTAGTAATATTGATATAATAAGATTTAGATTTAATAGTAAGGTAAACAATGTTAATTATATTAAGGACTCTTGATACAAATAATACTTAAGGGGATATTCTCGTATAGCGGCCCGTTTTCAAGGCGATTTTTAAGAATTAATTTTAAGTAAATGATTAGACCTACAGATTTAATGTTTTATACTTACATTTATTCATCTTTGAAGAAGCATCTCAATTTTTTTCAAAGCTTTTTATTAAAAATTATGGCAAATACAAATTATTGAAGAAAATACAATTTTACAGTTCTCCATCGGGCGCCACGATTGCTACTGTCCTGGTCATCTGAAATACATAAATTTTTTTTTATTTGTTCCTAATGGATGTGGCTATCGCGTGTACCAAAAGAAATTAATTTGAAAAAAAATTGACAAAATGGCGGCACTTAAAGTGTAATAGTCTGATTTTTACTATAAAATTCTAACATTCGCAGTCCGAAAAAAAATAGTTATTTTAAAGATATCAAAAAGACCGTGGTCCACACGATAGCCACATATGTGCACTACATTTGTGTAAAATTTCAAATCGATCGGCCCAGTAGTTTTTGAGAAATCATGGCGCCCGATTTGAAAAATGTCGTTTTGAGAAAAACGCGTTTAAAGTTTTGCAGGCACTTTTGAGGTAGATAATGAATAATTTCAGTAACTTACCCTTAGTCAGCTATGCCAGGGCCGTACAAGAGATCTTCCTCAACTTCAAAAAATTCGTATTGATCTGCTGTTTCCTGCCTCTTGGCAATTCTGGTCTCATTTGCCTCATGTGATGCCCGCTGCTCCGAACGTTTGATGCGCTCGTCGTCTGTGGTATCGGCGAAAATTTTGGCATTTTGACCGATTTTTAAGCCCATTATACTCATTATTTTAAAAATTGAATTGTAACCTTCATTAAAAATGCATACGGCCAAAAAAGTTGCAATTTGCACCGTTTTTGTCCCACAGTGCAAATGTTTCGGTGCAAATTTCCAAATTAATGAATTCAAACTTTCATTATTATTTTGTGTATACGATCCGAGGCACCGTTGTAATAAAGTGTCATTACTTAAGTCTTCATAAATAGATCGAATAACATTTAACACTTCATCATTCAGCGGTGCCTTGTCATGTGTGAAGGTATTCAATGTTCCTGCAGCCTCTGCTTTACGCCATGCGCACCAGCTCATGGAGCCTTTAGGACAACGTTCGTGGTGTGGGTTCTTATCGATCGATCTTTCATAATCAAATGTAGCCCATATAGCATTCCTCATCTCTTCTACTGACTCCGGATTTCTTCGTATTGCCAAGCCGTAGTTATACTTAATTCATTAATAATCTTGTCTGTCAATTTTCCTACTCCCTTTCCACCGACGCCTTTGTTTTTCTTCTTAGCATTGCGTAATCTCGTACCCATCCGTTTTTGGACATGTCCTACACATTCTTTTTTTTCAATGATAAAACACTACTTGATACGCAACGATGTGCTTGCCGCATGGGAAATTCGGTCGGCGCGCCATATGGAGGCTGCGTCCTTTAAACCTTTATAACTTCGTCAATTTAATGAATTTCGTCTTACTATTTTAGGGACACATTTTTGAGATTCCAAACTATGAAAATATGAAAAAAAATTTTTTTCGATTTTTTTGACCCATTACATGAGAATACCTCCTTAATACAAATGAAGAATCGTTTCAACATCCTTTTCATTCTTCATTTTTATTAATAATGAGATTTCTCTATCTCTCTTGAATAAAATATTTTAAAAAATATTTAGACATGTTATGTTACAAGATGTTTCAAGCTATTATACTCTCCTATAATAGCGTATTCTTCTGAAAAAAAATCTAGTTTCAAATTTATGTCTGCCTATAATTCTTTTACGTAATTAAAATTTAATGAATAAATATAATAATGCACTATTTATGCGCTTCATAAATCCATAACAAAAAATTTTTTGCATTTATTTTGTTTGGCTCAAAATTTTTTTCTTTGCCAGATAAGTAGACTATAATGTAATTCTAAGACTGGTACAAAGAAGATTGACGTTCTAGGCAAATTAATAACATGCCCCCCGCCCTACCAGAAATAATATATTAAAACACACAAATAATATATTAAATACAGTTAAGGTATTATTAAACACACGCGTGCGCGTTCACACACACACACACACACACACACAAAATATAAACTCAAGTATTAAATATAACTTATTATAAAAACTAGTCAAAATTCCTCTTTGCGTTTCATAGAGCTGAGACTATCACCAATATTTATATGGACACTCGCATTAAATTTTTTTGCTTTTTTATATTTTGTATGTTTTTTGTGATTTATTTTTATTTATTTTTTATGATTTTTTAATAATTTTATTATAATTTTTATGATTTTTTAAAAATTGTTCATTATTTCTTATGAATTGCACCAAATTCAAAGGAATGTAACCCTGTAAAAACATTCCAGGCTTGGCTACATTTGATCACATTTATCCACTGCAAAAAAAATGGTATGTCTTTTCAAATGGAGTTTTCTGCAAAGACAAATGTGGCCAAGTAAAGCTAAACCTGGAATTTAGTACTGCAAAGTTTATATTTATAAGTTTAAGAGAAATCGGCGCAAACTACATTTTTATTTTTCTTGCTTTTAATTTAGACAAAGTAGAAAAGAATTCATTCAGATCAATAGTTTGAGCGATGTCTTATTCTATTAATAAGGTTGACAATAAATCTATCTTGGATCATTGTAGATCATACGTATATTTTTATGAATTTCAATTTTGATAAACTGCGCTCATCAGTGGCTACAGAAATAGGAAAAATTAACAAAATATGAAGAGCTATTTGGAGACTAAATTTGGCATTTTGCTCTCTAAAAGATTGCAATTATAAATATAGATAATTACGTCCTGCAGTTTCGTGTTTTACGGCATACACAAATGCCGCCTCCCCCCTGATTTTGTCGCTCTAGGCAATCGCCTATATGGTTGCTCGGCGATCCTGATAATCCACAATTTTTAATAGCTTAGGAATGAATGTTACTATTTGCTTTAACAGGAAAGTTCCTTAGGGGATGTAACGCAAAATTACTCTAATATCAGAGCGTATAAATAGCGCATAAATCCTGTGCATTTGATTTTCTAAATGGATTACTATTAACATATGGGAGAACCGCTGGTAATCCTATTCAGTCCTAACTAGAAAAAAATTTTTTATTAAAAAATGAGTATAAAAATGTTTTTCTTGTGAATTTAAAGCGCATAAATAATGCATTATAAATCAGATGTATCAAATTTAAGCTAATAAAAATGACAATTGTTATTAATTTTAGGTAGGCTTTTTATGGTCTTGGAATCATATGGTAAGCCGCAAGTGGAAGTCATTGTCTCTTTCAGCGGGCGACGAATTTTTCAACAAGAAAATCATACAAGATTTTCGATACTTCTGTTCCAACGGAGACAACAGGCTCAAAGAGTTCTGGGAATCTAGTTGGGAGTTAAAAGAAAAAACTTGTACAAAAGCAAAATAGCAAGATATTGTTTTTTAATATTTCGTCCAAAGATTTATTGAGTTATCATCGATCATTTATGTAAATGTCATAAAATTGTTATTGTTATTGTTGCCATTCATGATCATATTAGTCTTAATTTATGAAAAGTACAGTTATACACCAATATTTATACGATATACTTGGCATAGCTGTAGTAAGCAGGATGATAAAAATATGAATATTATATAATATAATATTAT
>QKQZ01006334.1:0-10818 GCA_003595255.1 Solenopsis fugax | reverse complement strand
CGGCTGTAGATTTGCTGGGCCAGCACAATTTTTAGCTGTTACAGCTAATCTTTTTTTTCCGTGCAAGAACTTAACAATTTTTTTTCTAAAAAATATAAAATAATATCATAAAATCATATCATATCATAAAGTCATGATAATTAAAATAAAATTTGTATAATTATATATACGTATAATTATATATACATAATTTTATCATATGTGTATATCTTTTGTTATAATTATCTAAGTCTATCATTCTTTTTATCATGCTTTAATATTAAAAATATACTGAATAAAATATGATTGTTGTCAGAAACATGATTGTAAAGTCAAGTATTTGAAGAAAGGTATGTGATATGAGATATGTTTGCAAAGTACCTACGAAAATACATCACAAATATAATAATTAACGAATAACTAAAAAAAAAAGATTGGAATTCAATTGGAATTCTTTTACATTGTACTCAGATTTTTAAAAAAATGCATCTAAGTTCACTTGAGTCTATATCTATAAAGCTAATTCGCCTTGTCTAGTATTTACGGTTATCGATTTCATTTATTATCATAATATGAATCGATAACCCAAATATACAACATAACTGTAAGAATGAAGAAATAACTGAGAGTATATTTTTTTGTGGTTATCGCTGTTATTTCATAATCATTGTGCGTTAGCATTAAAAGCGTTTTTTTTTCTCCGTCTATTAATATAGAAGAACGTTCACCCGCGAATTCAACGAACTTACAATTAATTGCACCAATGGATTACGCACTTATAACATGTTTACTATATTTGTATCTCTGACAGGAAATCTAGCAAAAAGGATGTGCTACCGGATAAGGAGTTTCTGGCGAGAAACTCGTTGCTCACCGATCTCTATGAAATTCCACACATTCGCACAGTTTACAATTTGTTCATGGTTACCTTCATACTTCTGTTTATCAACACCGTCGCATTCGATCTCATGGAGTCGGGAACGTAAGTTCGCAAATATGAGAAACTTGTTTCTGACTATTTCATCGAATTTTGAACGAAATCAAAAATAATATAGTATATCGCGAAATATGTGGAAATCATATTTTTCATATTTATGCCAATTAAATAAATATTTTTAGTTAAAATTTTTTTTCAGTTCTTTAAATTTTTAAATATTTATACACGCCAAAATTTTAAGATATATTTTGTAGCGAATCACACAATGGAATTTTGTATTGTTTCATCAATCAAAATAGTATAGAAAGAACGAATTTGCTAAAATAGCTGAAACATTTAGCTAGACACAGATCTGAAAATAATTTTGTTACACCGTCAAAAAAATTATAGCGTTCAATCTGATTGATGATTATTAAAATATCAAATTTTTTGCAGAATTGCTCATATTTGAGCATCCATCATAATTATTTTTATTCAACAAAATTATTTTTAGATCTGCATCTAGCTAAATTATTAGGTTCTTCAATAAAACTCTTCTTTCCATGTGTGCACTTCTTATTTAAAATGTGATGTCATTGAAGTAAACTGCATAATTATTTCATGACTGCATCTGAAAAACTACACGCGATAAAAGACGATAATTAAGATTTACTCACTTATTCTAAGTGAACCTCCGTTTTGTGAATAGAGAAACCTAATTAAAGAATTAACTATTGGATAACTCGATTAGCTTTTACATACTTGTTGTATGCGCAAATATGTTTGTTGCTGTCGACACTTTTAATTTTCCTTTTTCTTAATTAATAATTGTTAAAGGATCCTACTTGGTGCCAATACGTTACGAATTTGTTTCGCAAAGTTCTCAACGTTCGTATATATTTGGTCGTTCATGCAGGCCTCAACACTCAGTGTCTACGTGGCCTTCAACCTCTGGGTGTACCAGCGACTCCGATTCTTACCAAAATGTAATAATCTCTTTAATTCAGGCTTGGATAAATTTATTTAATTCATTGTACATGAAGAAGGTTAAATTGATTAAGAAAAATGAAATTGAAACTAAATTTCTCAAATTGAAGTTGATAATTTATTAGAAATAAGCATATGTGATAGAATCATAAACTTTTTAGAAAACAATTGTGAAATAAAGATATATAAATAATGAATATTAATTAATTATCCTAAAATATATAACTAAAATATATATATTAAATCGTTAAATTTAGTAGGTTAAAATAATTTATATTAGATATTATTAATTGATTTAATTTAAATATGTTTATGTAATTGTCTAATTTTATTTTGTGACATATTTTTTTGTGCACATTTTACTGCACCTGACTCGTATTTGCCGCTATATATTTTTTGTTTATATTGTCAATGCAAATAGTTCAATTCAATTGTGATGTCTTTTTGCAGCCTCCATCCGGAAATATTGGGATTATGGCTGGCTATCAGCGTTTATAGTGTATGAAGTTCTCTTTCTCTGTTTTCCTATCAAAGCAATACTTGATGAAGATCTCATCTCTATAGGTTGCATCGCGATGGTTATTGAGGAACAAGTACGCATTTTTAAAAACCCGAGCCTATAGTCGCGTTGAATTATGACACTAGAAGCGAAAAGTGTAAATTTTCTTGCAATATGTATTTGTCAGAACAAATCGTTTTTCTCGCATACTGTCGCGCGTGTTCGATACAAATTATTAAAATGTGTTGAAGACTTTCGATTCGTGAATTAATGAAAATCGGAAAGTCATGAGGATCATTTTTGCTAGAAATACAAAATGCATGTAAATTAAATTGTATGTTAATAAGGACATAAAAATAATAGAAGATAAAATATAATTCATATTTAAATGAATTTGTACTTAATAATTATAAGTAATGTACGATATAGAAAGATTTGATATAAATATAATTATTCCCACATAGACAAAAACAATTTAAAGAACTGAAAAAAAATTTTAACTAAAAATAGTTGATGTTGCAAGAAGGAACTCGAAAGTCTTCTATTCGAAACAACGTTTGCTTTTTTTAGTTACGCATGATGATGAAGAGTTGGGCTTTCGTCAGAAGCGCGGCACCCAGATTTTTATCGTACAAACCCCACAGCGAATCTCCACAACCGAGCGGCCCCAAATTCTCACAATATTTGTACTTCCTATTCGCACCGACTCTTGTATACCGCGATGAATATCCTAGGTAAAGATATTTTGATATTTCGTAAGTTTTTTTTAACAGCTAGCAATCTCTTTTAATTGTACGATAAACAAGATAATTTTAACTATTTAATTATTATTTTAACTATATAATTATGAAATTTAACTTACTATTTGGTAAAGTGGCTTGAGAAACTTTGAAGACTTCGAAGACCCTTAGCAAAATGTACACGGAAAGAACAATTTTACTGCATCATCTAAAAATTTAACTACACTGAGAGAAATATTTGGTGAAATAGACAAAATATTTAGTTAAATACTGATTAAATGAATTTTATAGTTGTAATTACTAAATATATAGTTGTTTTGACCGAACAATTTGTAACCTTAACCAAATAATTGTTTTCATACAATTTATGACCAAATGTTTTGTTAAATGTGACTAAATTTTTAGTATCAGTAACTATAAAATTTATTTGATCAATATTTACATAAACGTTTGGTAATTATATTTCTCTCGATGTAGATACAAATTAGAAAATAATTTCATATTGGGTCATCAAAATAATTTTGTAGGATGATAATGTTGCTGTAACAATTTTGATATTCTAGAAGATAACTAGCAACCAAATTAAACATCTGATACAATTTTTTTTAATAACTCGACGTAATTACCCAGCAAACAAGGTGTGATATTGAATGTCTTATTGACGTTAGAGACGTCATTAAGACATTATTAAAGTGTCATTTGACATCTTCTTGTGTTGCTGAATAATTTCAGGTCTGTAATTGCAGCAAAATTGTTCTTTCCGTGTACAAAATGTCTTTAATTTTCGATAATGTAATTGGACGAGATACTTTTAAGTTTTCAAATTCACCTTAATATTTAAAAAATTATTTAATATACCATGTTGATATCAAACTGACAAAAGATTTCAGAAGAAGATGTATTTAAACTGATTTTCTTAGGACGAAGAGAATCAGATGGACGGTGGTAATTTGGAATTTCGTTGAAACCGGCATTGCGTTCATGTTTATCATCTTCATCATAGAACATCTCGTATTACCTGTTTACGTGTTCGATATACAACTGGAATGGAAATGGTTTTTCAAGAATATCATCAAATTTAGTATCTCCGGCATTCTCTGTTTCATCACTGTACAATACCTCCTGCTGCACGCGTGGATGAACGCCTGGGCAGAAATGCTGCGGTTCGCTGACCGATTATTTTACAAGGTGAATATACCGCTTTTAAGACTTAATCGATTAACGATTAAGACTTAATCTTGTTAAGATTACACGTAAGACATGAGTGTATCTCTTACGACATATGTCGCATCATATGATAGCTTCAATGTATGCAATAGCTTCAATATACGCTATAGCTTCAATGCGACAGTTTCAATATTTTTACGATATCATGTATTATTAGGATATGTAATATAGCTTCAAAATAAATAAACGGATAAAGAAACGGTTGATTCAATCTGCGAATGATTTGACGCCACATGAAGAACGTGGGGAGCTGCCGAAATGTCAATTTAGATAAACTTTGTCTGCGGGGTCAAAGGGTTTTAGACCGGAAATCGAATCTCTTATTCTGCGGCAGGCAAAGGCCTTATCTTATCATTCGCTGTTCAACACCGAACTCAATTGAATTACAGGACTGGTGGAACAGTACGACTTACCATGAGTATTACCGCACGTGGAACATAGTGGTGCACGACTGGTTGTACATGTATATCTATAAGGACATGTACGAGATCGTTGTGCCGCGCAACCGGATTCTGTCAGCCACCGCCGTATTCTTTGCTTCCGCCGTCGTCCACGAGTACGCACTCACGTTCATATTCCGTTTTTTCTATCCGGTGATACTCGTCTTATTCGGCGGCTTCGGCTTCTCCATGTTCTTCGTCCGCAAGTATGTCACCAGCAACGTCTTCATGTGGCTGACCTGGACTCTCGGTAATGGCATTATGTTCAGCCTGTACTCGATGGAGATCTACGCCCGGTGGAACAATTGTCCACCTCATCCTAATTACTACCTTGATCTGCTCATACCGCGAAGTTGGCGCTGTTAAGAACAGTTTAACGCGTAGATCGTGCCGTTCGCGTTGACGGTAAAATCTTTTCATGAGACGATGTATTTTCCTATGCTCTGCCCTTGAAAAGAAAGAACCAATAAAATGTTTCAATAAGTTAACTCATGAAATATCATCAGTTACTGATATATAGTAATCAGTTAACTGATGAAATGTTATCAGTTAACTGATGAAATGTTATCAGTTACTAATACAATAATCAGTTTATTAAAATATTTTATTAGTTCTTTTTTTTTTAAATAACATTAGTTACTGATATAATAATCAGTATTTATTGAAATATTTTTCCTTATGGGTGGTGTTAAAGACTATTGATGAAGATTGTTGCTAGAATGATCGATTCATTTATTTATTATTTTAAGTTTCTCGTGTCTTTTTTCTTAGTTTAAAAAGATTTCATTTCAGCTCAGTTTAAAAAGATCATTTTTCGATCATGCCGTTTGAACAGTCACATTTTTAAGATTTCTAAGACTCAGAACTTAAATTTAAAAAAAAGTCGAAAAATGTTGATTAGAACCAAAGTTATGACATTTCAAAAGATTGCAAAGGTCTCCCAGATTCTTATACTGTTTTAAGGATTAAGAATGACAGCAAGAAAGTCTAGACCAAACATGTCAAGAGATCTAATGATATGTAGTAAAACGTATAGTAATGTGGTTTCTGTGATAAACAATTTGTAATAAAAAAATCTTTGACTCTGACATTTTTCTTATCAAGCAGACGTCACAGACGGAATCAGTTGTTTATCGCAACTTTCACGCTTTTATTATCGTATATCTCCGTATAATTAAACAACAAATTAAGATTCTACTGAGGTAAAGTCCAATTGAAGTTAATTGAAGTCTATGATTTTGTAATCTTGTTTGCTCCATAAAATTCAGAAGTATTTTATTTTCTATAAATTTACTATTCAGCAATGCTGCGTGACATCGTATTTCTGTAAAGAGAAAGGATCAACTGCAAATTGGTTGAAGAAAAATAATTATTCAACTAAAAAACGAAATATTGTATATAAAATTAACCCTTAAACACACCGATCCTGTAAAATACGGAAACACATTTTCGGGTCTGAGAGATTTTTTCAACTTTGAGAAGCTATAACTTTGACTATAATCAATATTTTTCAATAATTTTTTTTTAAATGAAAGTTCAGAATCTCAGAAATATGACTGCACAATTGGCATTGCCGAAAAATAATTTATTGTGAAGTTAAAAATGAAAATCCATTAAGCAAAAATGAGAAATTGGTCAAAAATTCACTTTTCCTTCAAAAAATCATATCTTCGCAACAAAAAACTTTTGAGGACTTTCAAATACGGCGTTTTAAAGCTAAAGAGTCATACTTTCAAAAAACAATTATGCTATTGTCATTTCTTTTAAAAAGTATAATTATGTAACAAGGAGAATATGAGGTATTTTTGGGTATCTAAAAATCTACTTTAAAAAAAAATCATATCTTTGCAACAAAAAACTTTTAAGGACTTAATACGGCGTTTTAAAGCTCAAGAGTCATACTTTCAAAAAAAAATTACGTCATTGTCATTTCTATTAAAAAATATACTTATGTAACAAGGCAAATATGAGATATTTTTGATTAATTGGTATCTAAAATTGAAAATTGATGTGTTTTATGATATATTTCGGAAAAGCTCCCTTTTCTATAGCAATATATAGTATTATAACTTTAGACAGAGTATATGCGAATAACATCCGCGAACGGACCTATTTGAACGTGTTTTGTCCAGCTTTTTTATGTAAAATACTCACAAAAAAAGTTTTTCTCACACATTATGTTAGTCCCACAGACCTTAACAAAACTATGCTGCCGTGCCGTTCGAATTCTAGTTGACCAATAAAGTTGATCAACCATATCAATCGAAAGAGGAGAATTCAAACTTTTCTTACCTCCTAGTCTGAACCTCCTATTATCTTCCGTCTTTACACAGTAAGCATTCGAAGCTTCATATGGAGTCTCTCTGACCCACTTACGTGTTTAAGGGTTAAAAATATGTAATTCAGAAATAAAATGAAACTGCTTAGTATTTACAATTATAATATTTTAATTTAATATGCACATGGGAAAATGATGTATTGTATTAAAGTCTTCTAAAATTCATTGTCAGCGCTAAAAATTTATAGTTTACATTTATTGTAGATTTTCAGTGTTGGCAGTGAATCAAAACAATAAGATATAACGGCTCGTGTATGCTAAAGTAAACTCATAACTAGAATAAAAGTCAATTAGCCGAGCAAATTAAGATAGAATATTATAAAATATGAAAATATTACTTAGAATCTTACATAAACGAAACTTTTCGGCTTTACTGAGCCTTTTTCAATCGTAGCAATTCGTATTAATTTTATTCCTATCTATTATGACATAATTAATGATAACAGAAGCTTACATTTTTAGTCAGAAATATACAATTTACAATTTCCGTCAGGTACATAGCAGTTTGTGCTGTTATGTATCTGACGGAAATTGTAAATTGTATATTTCTGACTGAAAATGTAAGCTTCCGTTATCATTAATTATGTCATAATAAGTAGGATTAAAATTAATACGAATTGTTACGATTGAAAAAGGCCAAGTAAAGCCGAAAAGTTTTGTTTATGTAAGATTCTAAGGAATATATTCAACTTTTATAATATTCTATCTTAATTTGCTCGATTAATTGACCTTTATTCTAGTTATAAGTTTGCGTTGGTAGTGAATGTTAGAACACAACCAAAATAATCAGCTAGCAATGATATAATTAAAAATAATATTAATTCAATTACTATTAATGAAATAAATGACATTTTATTCAAATAAGAGAATAACTGTTTTTCTGCTAAATTTTAATTTTTATAAAATATAATATATAATTCTAAAATTTTTAGATTTTAATAAACTCTCTTAAAGTTAATTTTATTAAATTTATTTTTCCAAATATCACAAAAGAACAATTGTTGCTATTATCTTTTATCAAAACTTAAAATTTTTTTTTTAATTTCACAAACAGTTCAGATATAAATTTTGTCTCTGTTCATTAAATTGATTAAGTACCAAACATATGCGATATCACAATATTTGCTAATCATTTTTCTACCTTAATTGATTTTTTTCAGCTAAAAAATTGTAGCTGTAAAAAGTACTTGCAAGATCGGGGTTTTTTTAGTGCAGAGAGATCCAGGTTTAAACTCTGCCCGAGATAATGTCTATCGCAACAAATTCTTGTTATTTGTTAAATAATTTTATTAGGAAATTATGTTTACTTTTAACATCAATTTGCAAAGGTCGAATTTTAATGAACTCATTATTCTTTACAGGGATGGAGGGGATCGTAGAGATGCTAGTTAGCATAAAAAGTCCTAAATTGAATAGCAATTTAACTTCGTAATATATTACATTTCTGATTTCCTTCCAGTTGCATTTTAAATCCGGCAAAACAGGCGGTGCACAGTTAGTAGCAACTTGTAAATGTATTATAAATTCACATAGGAAAATTTGAGCGCTAAAATTCGCTTTCGACTGGCACAGCCACGCTCTTATTATCTTTTATCTTTTTTAACTACTAGCTACTACTCAATCCTGGTTTTCTCTTGAAATTTGAAGGACGCCAATAATAAACAAGTCAGTCACGTGTGAGGCGCATGAATGAAGGAGATTGACCGAATAAAATTTCTGAAAGTGGCTGTGTGTAACTAACCGCTTTTGCATTTTACAACAATATTCGATATTGATTTATAACACAATCCTCTCTTTCTTTCTGACCGTTCAGGTAGTCAGAGGCGAGGTGGGAAAGGAAAAGAACAACAAGCCAATAAGATTAATAGATACGATGGACAAAAAACAATTTGCGCCGTCACACGTCCATTCTAGGATTTATCAGCCAAAGTACACATGTCCTCTCAGGTCCAAGTAAGTGCGCACTGTACTCGTAGCGGGAACGGAGAGATAAACGTGATCGAGCCATTTAGATTAATCCGCGTGCATGGAGCGGAGCGTCACAGTCGGAATCGAGATCGAGTAGCTAGTGCCTCGCTGCCGAACGTCGTCGGACTGTGTTGGGAAATATATAAGAAAACTAATAGCTTAGTACAAAATTAACGGTAACGTATGGTGACGGGTTGCTGTGATCACGCTTGCTATTATGATTGAAAATCTTCGATTGTTCGAGAATTTGGGAGAATCCGGTTTATCGTTGTAAACTGGAGCCGCCAACATCCCAAAAGAATCTAAAAAAAAAAAAACATCCCGCAAGTTGCTCAGAGCGAGAGACGGAGTTGTAATATCCTCGAGAAGAATTTCTTTAAGATCTACGGACCCATCAACGTTCAGTCATGAGTGCTGTTACAGAAACCACAGTTAATAGACTCGATGTCGTGCGCGACCGCGAGAGAGGTAAAGATGGTAAGTAGATGATCCAATCAACAATGTGAAACAAATGATATGACATAACCAATCCCAATTTCTGAAATAATTAAAATCTATTGTATATATAAGATAATTAAATGCTGCAAAGTTTTACGACATAAATATATTTTTTTTAAATATTTCCTAGTCTCTTTGGCCTCAAATTTTTCTAATCTTTCACAATTTTTCTTCTAATTTTTTTCTAATCTTTAAAATAGGCAAATATAAATTTAAAAAAATTTTGTTTAATTTTATTAATAGATATTTATTATATTATGTTAATTATATTTGCTAATATATTTATACATTTATTAATATTTATATTAATATTAGATTAATATTAATATTAAATCAATATTAATATTAATATTGGATTAATATATGTTATTTTTGAAAACATTTTAATTATCATTTTTTATTAAAATTGATTAACAATGTTTTTATTTATTCTTGTTATTTTTTAATAATATCTTTATTAGGAATTCATGTTTATTTTTAATCTTAATTTGCGAAATTCGGATTTTAACGAATTATTCGCAATATTATTTCTCATGTATCATGTGTCACGTAAACTTATTTATGAATGTATTGATATGATCAAATGTTCAACAAGTTAAGGTTTTGTATATTTACTATGTCTGTATCTATCGGCTTGAGACCTCTCTACTGTGATAACACTTCAAAGTTGATAATTGTACATTGATACAAATATGTGTCGCGTCGTTGAGATATAAATGCTTATATTCACTTTGCCCGAAAATGCTTAGTAAGTTAAATATTTCGCTTTTACTTTCACTGTTGTTGTTATCATCTAAATTAACTTGCAATGAGAGTAATCTCGAATCTTTCTGATTTAAAGTAATAAGTTAAATAAAATAAATAATAAATAAAAGCTTTTGTAAAAAATTTCAATTTTTAAACAATAAAATAACAAAATAATTGTACCAATAGCAAATGAATATTGTTACACACATATATATTTTTAATATATATTTCATTATTTTACAATACAAAGTGAATATTCATATTGTAACTTGAAAGTTGTGTGTTGAATGATCAAGATTTATTTTCAATAGATTTATTGTCTAGTTTTCTTTATTTAAAAAAACGAGAGATATAATTTTGCAGTGCAAGAAATCGAGCACGTTGACTGATAAAAATTGTAGCATACACGAATACTAAAACCTCGATAAATTCAAACGTACTCTCATGTCAATCCAATATTAATTATTTACTTTTGAGTG
>QKQZ01006321.1:0-15678 GCA_003595255.1 Solenopsis fugax | reverse complement strand
CGACGGCGACGACGACGACGCCGACTAATAGCGCCATCGCGAGCAGATTACACCTTTTCAGATAATTATCGGATTTCGGGCGGCGCCGTCTGATGACCCAATTTGCGGCGCGAATACCACCACACGTGCTCGCCATCACGGATCAGAAATAATTTCTACGAGCTTACGCGAGAGTCGTCGTCGGAGCCGGATCGATCGCGGAAGAAGAGACGTCTTCTGTCTGCACGTTCGTTCATAATGCACGCGAGAACATCGAAATAGCCGTGATCGAAATTATTCAAGTGGCTGCAAACAGGTGACGATACCTCTCTATCCTCGTCGCGTGGCACGCGTATCTTCGCGTATTAGAGTGAAAAGATACGTAAACAATATAACGAGGAGGAAGCGCGTTGCGTTTCGCATTCTCGAGGATGCACGCTCGTCAAATTGACGAAATGCAAGGATTTAATATCAACGGTAGGGAAAAGTCGCCTATTATGGGATAGGTTCCTAATATGAAGTAGCGAGGTTTCTACTACATTAATAAACGTATGTGTGTGCATAGAAAAAGATGACTATCAAATCAACAATTCATTGTTTCATATAAGCAAGAATATCAAATCTTCTTGGAAGAATTTGATAATCTTGATCAGACATAATTTGCTTACATGAAGAAACAAAATTTTGAGATTAGAAATACTTCCAAGAAGATTTTATATTGTTGCTTGTATATGAAACAATGAATTGTTGATTTAATACTAATTTTTTTTCTGTGTGGTTGGTACCATCATAAACTTATTACTCTTGGGGTGAAATCTATTTATTAGAAAATTTATTATTAAATTATGCGTGCAGTCGTTGAAAAAAAATTTTTTGAAATTGGATGTTGTCAAGATTTATTGAGATGAATCTTTAAATCTTGTTTATTATCAAATAAACAAATATTTGATGATAAATTCTGCATGCAGTGATAGAGTAAAGTCGTATTAATAGAAAAATATGGGATGTGATGATTTGCTTAATTATAAATATTAAATTTGGCGATTGTGAAACTGCAAAGCATGGAACTCATAATATGAGACACTCAAAAAATCCCCATTTATTATTGCATATTCTGACTTCGAGAACTTTCCAAAATACTATAATAAAGTTTTTCATTGAGGACTTTCGAATTATGAGGCTTGAAAGTTGTGGCCTTCAGCATTAACACTGAGACTTTAAAATATTTCGAAGAAAATAGATTTTGGAGAAAAATGTTACGTACAAAAATTTTTGAGTATCGAAAGAGCGCTATTTGATTGATCAACTAGATTTTGAGTCTGGAGCCTAATTTGAACCTAGTAAGGTCCAAGTGGATAAGACCCATCTCATATAAAAAAACCTTTGTATCTCATATTAGGAACCCTTTTTTTGAATTAGCAAAATCGGCAATTTTGATAAAAAATTTCGTATACAACAAAGTATAACTATTATCGATTGCTAACTTTTGGTGATGAAACTTAAATATATTTACTATAATTTGGATCTAAAAATAGGAGTTAATGATATAAATTAAATAAATTATAAGCCTTTAAAAAAAGTATCTCATATTATGCAACTTTACCCTATCTATAATCGTAGAATAAAATCGTGTTTATGTTGAGTATTATAAATGAGATGGCTAAAGTGATAAGACCGGCGGGAGCCGTGCTGGTGTTTCATAAATTTTGCCCACTTCCTCTTTACCAAAGAACTATTTAAGAGATTTTCTCGCTTTTGCCATCTTTCCTAGCTTTTATATCTGTAAGACGCGGCTGTGAATAATGCAATCGCCGGGCACTCGAGGCACGTATTGAAAATTCACGGCCCGTTTAACTTTTCACATTTCCCTCAACACGTAACGGGGCGGCGGCCTCAATGTTTAACTCGCATTTTAATTCGCGCATATCTTCGTCTAGAGCCCGACTTATGATCACGTGGGAATTATTTCATCGTGCCACCGGAGCGCCGACGCTGAGAACGATGCAACGATAAAAATGCATTTTCTGGAATCGAGATACAATCTCGTCGTTTATCTTTCTCGCTCACCCTCGCGTCAGCATACGGCTCTAGCGGTATATTCCTTTCGTGATGCGCATTCGCAGCACGCGATATTTCGTAGCTATCCCCGCGGGCCTTTCGGTAATAAATTATTTTTCTCGATCGCGCGGCGTGATTTCGCTACTTTGACGAAGCATCCGTCGAATCGATTATTTCCTTCGCGTCTTTCCATCGTTTGTCATCGCGCGTCGCGCGATTAGAAAAGGGTAAAGACGCGAGGGGTGGCGTGTAGTCCAGTTAGATCGAGAGATACTATCGCATCTGCCCAGAGTCTTTTCATCATACGATAAATCGATTCTTAAATTAATTTTAAAGCAAATTGATATTAAAATGTCTGCGACCTGTCCGCGTGGTTCAATAATAATCTTGTACTATCTGGTAGCTAAATATGGCCAATTTGCTCGTGAAATCGATATCTGACTTGGCTCATTCCGGTCATGCTGTCTCGTCATGTTTTACTCGACGGATACGCTGTCTCACGTGATGGAAAAATCGCGCAACCGCGCGGGCGCGACGCGAGCTTTCCGAAGCACCACCTTCGAGGAAATAATAATAACAATGATAAAAGTTTAAGTAAAAATTCGCGGAAAGATGGTAACTGTGCGCTTCCGCCGATTATGGAAAGCGCGGGGCGACTGCGAAAAATGGAAAATTCCCAAAACCCCCTCTCGCGTGGTATCTAGATCGCGCGTGCAGCCTTCGAGTCGCGGACCCTTCAAGGGCGTGAGTATACGGACGATGGGGCCCTATGCCATGGTGCGTATACGCCACAGGCTGTTATTTTGTCTCAACCTCTGCTTTCGCAGGGTACGGTAGCAACACTCGCAGCCGATGCGATGCAGACGTACGCGGCGGATTCGTCACGACACGAAGCCGACTTCCTGTGCGCCGCGCGTCGTCGTCGTCGTCGTCGTCGTCTGCACGAGTCAGTTTCCCTCGTATTCTCTCATGTCCGCTCGGGCTTTTCCTTCTCCTCGCGATACCGATCGGAACGAGACCCCCGCATTTAATTAAAGCCACTCGACGGCCGCACTTCGCGCCCGACTCCGCCACGCCGAAGAACAACAAAGAACGGAATTAATCCGATTGCAATCATTCTTGTAATGAACACCGAATCACATAAATAGAATAAAATAAATTTCTCCTTGAAAAACTCTGCCTATGAGATACTAGAGCATTCGCTTGGATTCGAAACTGTTTACTTTCCGGCGTAAGAAATAACAGAGGGTGCTGTACAGATATAAACCGCGTATCACTAGAAGTAGAAAAAAAATATGATATCAACGAGGGAGAAGGAGACGGTGTAATTGCAAACAAATACAACGTAAACAGGAAATATCAATTCTAAGTAATAAAACAATGAGGTATGTCTTGCTGATACATTACTGAGTCTCAAACAAATAACGCCTCTCGTATCTCCGACAATTAAACAATAATTTAAATAAACAAATCATCGCGCAGATATCGAGAAAGGATAAATAAACATCGCGACGAATCGCGACATATGATTTATCGCATGATATGCGCCGTGATGAGAAGAAAATGCGTTGAATTTCGATAGGACGACAAAAAAAATAGCGCTTGGCACATGGCAAAATTTCGCGAGACGAATCTCGACGATGTCGTCAAAATATTGATCCGAGTTTCTCTCGTTATGCCGAGGATAGTCTCTTCTTAGCTACCACTTGCGAGCAAATTCGGACGCGATTGTCTATTAAAGACGTTGTCGTCTAAATCCGATTTACTTGCCCAGACTGTCTTGAATAATATTTTGCTGTCGTCGCGGAATAGCAGCGATCCCCGAAACGAAATATTTTAGAAAACGTGCAAATTATTGTCGCGACTTCGCCAAATCGTACTTAATTTAATCTGTAAGATAAAAAGCACGCTTTTCTTTTTATGCTCACATAGTTTCGACAACATTATTACATTTCCATAGCTGAAATATTCATTTGCGATTTGCGACAACGTAATCATATCCAAGACTTATTATGACTGGTATATTATCACTATTTCTATTGCTGCCTTTAACCTTTAACAAAGTATCTTACCCAAAAATTAGCAATGAGACAGATATATAATATTTTTACTGGCTAGACATGTAATTTTTCATTTACAGATAAAATATATTTTTGGAAAGAAGAGAAAACATGAAAATGACGGTTCGTAGCAATATCTACAAATTTTCTCTCAACATAACTTCTTTATTATATTGTTTATTAATTTAATAAACATCGTCTATAATCAAATCACACAATTTTATTCTTTTTATTTCAGTGACTTAATTTCTTGCATTGAAATTACAATTCCTTTTATTCGTTGAATTTGAGAAATAGGATTTATTCTCGACACAGAATATTGTATGGCCAAGAAAACAATTAAAGATAACTGTTATGAAAATTAATTATACGCTTTCTCAAGGATGCTGGATCATGTTTTTATGACCGACATTAACATGCTTTCCAAACACAAGCGGGTTCCTTTATCAGTGCGGAATTACAAAGCGACATTGATTTATAGGTAACGCGTTATGCAAGCCGGCGTTATCACGGAACTTACGGCAAAGAGGACACTCGCCTTCGCGCGATGGCCACACAGAGGCCGAATTTATTTAACTTCAACTTTCGATTTTCCGCGATGGTAAGTTCTATCTGTAACGACATGCTTCTGACGAGAAATAGCACGCAATCGTTAGAAAATGATACTACATCGCAAAGTACATGTCGTGACTAAGTCAAATAAAGAATTTAGAAAAGAAATAATCTAAGAGAGAGCTCTATTTATTTTTGATATTGTAGTTCTTTTTCAGATTTACATGCGAAATCGATTATAAAAGTACTAATGTCGCTACATAACATAGAAATAAAAAGATCGATTAAACGCACTGTAAATGTGTAGATTTAAATGCTATCTCTCAATACTAAATGCAATAAATAAAAAATCTCAATAAAATATCTTCTTTTTAAAGATGTAATAAATTCAAATAGGGCATATTAATTAAAGAGCGTAAGAGGAAATGTTTTCAAATGGTCTAAGTAGATATCACGAGACAAATTCGATTCGATAATTTAATTTAAATCTTATTTTTTTAAATATATTTTCTGAATCCTTGTTTACACGCGAAATAGTTAGTAAAGCTTTGTCAAAGTCGTTTTATGATAATTATGAATGTGCTAGCGTGACACGCTTCTCCACGTTCCATCGCACGGGAATCATGCCGACGGGCATTTCGGCAGCTACATACCGCGAATTTTCGCACGGAAAAATCGGATGATCGATTATCTTGATAACTTTGGTCCATATCTAAAAAAAGATCACTCCACGAACGAGCACAAGTGCATCTCTTCGGTTGATAAAGAAGCAAAGGCGTATCAAAATGGAAAAAATAAACGCTATTCTAATAATAATAAGAAGAAAAATCTAATAATACGATGCGCGATTTACACATCGATGTAACAAAATTAGACACAGACACCTGCATACATCAAAATGCACGCTTGCCTTTCTAACCGAACATTTACGAGACTCCGAATTTCTTCATCATCAGATTATTAACATTCAGATAAGCGATCATTATCTATCATATAAGATCCTGTTGTAATTTCTTTCGCAAAAGTTTAATGAGACATATTATTTCTCACAAAATTTACAATTTATACAAAAAGCGTTTAACAAAGCTTCGTTGAAAATTATCAAAAGAAATATTCTATCAACTTGATTGAAAAAAAAATCCTTTTAACTTCCAATGTTGCCTACAATAAAATTTTTGAAAAATGTTCCTTCGATACCCAATAATGATTTCACCATGCAGGGAGATTCTAATTGTTGCGGCATTTCTGTTAACGAAGAAGAACAGGAACACACGTCGAGGATCTGCATCCTGTTTCAATTGCATCGTGCAATCGATACGTCCCACGTACAAGGCAATTACATTCCATTATATCGCCGGGACCTGGCATACCCGAGAAAAGACGTCATCGGACGACCTAACAATACACGCGAATAATCAATCGATCGGAAAAACGAATGTAATCTACGGTGTCATTATAAAGGGCACGTCGATCCTGATTTTTTTTACATAGAATTTATTTAAAAAATATCATGTGCATAATGTTATACGAAATATGTATTATGAATTCGTTACGTACTTTTCGTTTTCTTTTTAATTATCTGTCAATAAGAATTATCATCAGATTATCATCAAATTTTCAATTATTTGTTTGGTCCAGAGGCGATTATAGATTTATCTCACACATTTAAATCAACAATTTAATCACGATCCGAGTAACGCGATTTATGAAAAAAAGTATACTTAATAAAATCAAATATACATTGTGAATGAAAATATTCTTCATTAACACAATATATATTTGATTTTATCAAGTACACTTAATAACCGCTTATTTTAATGCGATTGTTTACTAACGAAAATCGTTCAAATTCTGCCGATATTTCTTTTGACGTGGAGCAACTGACCCGTTCGAATTCAATAAAATTTCTTTTCGTTGCGCTGTAACCACACCGGCAGTAGTCGCATAACTCAAGCAGCCGAGGAATTTCCTCAAGTGCGAGACTTCCGGCGTGCGTTCCTATTCCAATTCAATCTTGATTATCAGCGGGGTCGCAGGGGAGAGGGGTCGTGTGGGGTGCGGAGCGTATCGGCGATATGTACCTGCATACGTTATACGGGAGTTTCGTGTACCCCGCACGTACACAAACGCGATGTACGTACGCGCGGAGACAGGGCTCCACAGGTTAGCCTCGGCCCACATCGGCATAACACTTTCACTGACGTAACACCTCACTCTAAACTGTTGCGTTGCCGCCGTACATGTATTTCTTCCCTTCCTCCCTTCCTCTCTCTTCCCATGACCGCCCCCGGCTAGCGTGATACCGCGTGATACACACACGCGTGTGTAATCGCGAACGCACACGCACGCACGTTGGCGTCTCCTCGTCATCTCGTCGAATTCGTACGAGAGATTTTTTTCTTTTCTCTCTCTCTCTGTTTCTTCTTTTTTTTTTCTTTCTCCCGGAGGCGAAATTTTCGCGCGTTTATACGGAAAAAAAACACGAGCTTTATAAAATTTCATGGCTTCATATGGGATGTGAGTTCCCAAGGGTAAGGGGCAGATACTCGCGAGACACATTACGACGCGGGTATCTTGAAGATGGAAACTTGTTCTCTGTTGCTACGCGAGAGGCGCGTCTCACGAGAGATCTCAGTTTGTTAGAAAAAGCTCTCAATCTTTAACTTCGTCTAATATCGTTATTAAACTTCTATTGCCTTTCCCGTGAAAAAAAAGAGCACGTTCGAGAACCGTCTTATTAATAATACAGCAAACATCGCGCAAGATATTTGGACGAGATTAGCACAGAATGGAGTCATTACGACGCTACGCAATTGAGGTACATAACTGGCTCTTTGAATTTTTTACGTCCTCTTTTTTATCCTTTAGCCGTTAATAACGAAACGAAAAATTCATTTCATTTATCGTACATTTGTATTATGATACATAATACAGAGATTACGTACCTACTTTGCTTTAGTAATTTTCGAGCATTAAAAAGTTAAATGGTATCGTAAGCTCGATTTAACGATGAACGTTGAGAATCATTAAAAACGCCAGTAGCCCGTCAAAACGGTCCCTGAATTCGCCAATTTATATTATATAAACACAAAAGAATATGTTATGCATGCTTACACGTGGCAAAGATGAGATGTACACCTGCCGATGGAAAATCCTGATCATTAGCATTCTGCGGTCGGAGCGAATCGAAAAAAAAAAAGCGGATTATCGATACGTAAAAGAACGCCAGGATTTTCCAGCCGCTACCGGGTCATCGGGTGCACATTTCCGTCGGGTTTCGACGTTAAAAATCGCGACGGTGCCGCCTCCAATCCTCCGCGGATTAGTATCGGCGATGCTTATTGACTATTAGACTCGCGACCCGCACACGTTAAATCGAGAGAGGAGGAAAGATAATTCGCGGCGGTCGTACACACCTGACCTACATTCCGCGACGGAGTCAATAATCGGTGAGGCCATTATACGGGGTGTAGCGAAAGCCGCGTACTTCGCATCCGTCGAAACGAATGTCGAAGGGCGAACTTCGAGAAGAGCGAGAGTTTGTTTCGACGACATGAACGATTGAAAATTTAATGGCTCTCGCCGAAGCCGAATTGCGAAACGACACGAATAAATAATAGAAGCTGTTTTTCTCCTTCTTTTTCTACACCTTCGCGCGCACACACACACAAACACACACAACCGCTAAACTTCGTTCTGATAGAATCTTGTTTCTCGACAGTGAATTATATATAGAGATAGATGTGAATCTTCGAGTATACAAAAGAGCGTTTCTTAGGAGCCTTGTAAAATTCCAGATTCATAAAGAAATCTTTGCTCAAGAAGATATCGAGACTTTTGGCGCACACTATATTTATAGATAATTTTTGACCTCGTACGGCTCGCGTTAATGAATATTATTCAAGATAAACGTAGGACACGAATAATTATGAGGAATAATCGCGATACAGAGCGAATAATTGCAGTTATGACGGCGGAAGCGCGCTTATGAAAGCACCTGCTACCGCCTCAGATCGCGATCTACCGATCTATACCGTGCATCGATCGATCGCTCACTTGCTCACTCGCTCGCTCGCTCGCTCGCTCGCTCGCGCTAACTGTATAATCATAACCCAATTCCGTAGCACGGCCGAGCATGCATATGCACCTTTTCTACGCGGTGAGTCGTGTATAAGGAAATTCCCGATCTCGCCGCGCGCGACTCTTGCGAAACTGTTTACCTGCCGGCGTATAGGAAACCTCCGAGAATAAAGGAGGCTCTTAAAGCACTATCCACGCGGTAAATTTTTATTTTACGTTGTTTAATTTTTAATTAGATGAATAGAATTTAAGCTGACCAAACAAATCATTAGGCATAGTTGAGATAATGCTGAAATTTATACTTTTCTATGTACTGGCTCTACACAGAAAAAAATGACTATCAAATCAACAATTCATTGTTTCATATATAAGCAAGAATATAAAATCTTCTTGGGAGAATTTGATAATCTTGATCAAACGTAATTTGCTTACATGAAGAGACAAAATTTCTTTATGTTAGCAAATTATGTCTCTTTGAGATTATAAATACTTCCAAGGAGATTTTACATTCTTGCTTATATATGAAACAATGAATTGTTGATTTGATATTAATTTTTTTTCTGTGTACTTATAGTGGATAATAAGAGATTGTGTGTCCTCATTTATTCGCTTATTATCTCCGAGTTAGACTTTTTCTACTTTTCTTCTCGACTTCTTTTTTTTCTCTCAATTCTATTCTTACTTCGATGCTTATTATCGAAATATACTAAATACTTGAACTCGATTATACCCCGGCGTGTGCTGGGATTAAGATCAGATTTGCATATCTGTTCGCGCCGCGATTCGGAAATCCGTCCCATGCCTTTGAAGTAGGTAACGTGCCTCTGAGAAGAGAGCCGAGAAATTAGTCCTTGGGCATAACAAATTTCCTCCTCGCTCTTCCCCGCTTTCCGTTTCCTGCCCCTGCGTACCACGCATGGTCTCTCTCCCCTGTGAAAAGCAAGCGAATAACGACGAGAGACCGGTGAGACCGCCTCGCGGAAATGCATTTTTACTGAGAAAACACCAGCCAGAAGTCGAGAGACGACTACGACGCGTACGACGACGACGACGACGACGACGATGACGACGACGGGTATACGCGCCGCTCGTGGGAATTAAGGTTACCGGCCCGCGCGTCCTTCGAGACTTAATTATTAGCCGAGGCGCACCGGCACGCATTGTCGACTACACCGCGAGTTTTATTTTTAAACGAAAAAGAGGGAAGGAAGCCGAGTATCGACACAATGGACGAGCCTTGGAGACTTCCGCGAGAGCCCCGATCTCCATCTCGACTTCGTGCGATGTGATAAATGTGACTCGCGTTCCTCGCGATCTCTCCTGCACGCGTTTTCGCCCGAGGTCTCCTTTTTATTTATACGTTTAATAAACGAAGAATAATACACGGAGAAGATAAAATATTATGGTGGACGGATAAAAAGAAAGTAAAAGAAATTATTTTGTTTTTATATAATGAAAAGAAAATTTCTTTCGCGCCGAGGGCGAAAGAGAAATAAATAAGATCTTTGGGTGCATTGTCCATTCATACACTGAAAAAAAGTAAGCATTATCAAATCTGGTATAAGTTACTAAACATTTAAAAAATATTATACATAAAAAAATATTTTTTGTTATATTGATAAAATATTTCATTGATACTATTTCACTATACATTTGGTAGTTATAACCAAACTTTTTTTTTTCAGTGTACTTGATATTGGAAGATTTATTTAGTGTACTGAGAGAAAAAAATTACTAAATTTTAATAAATATTTGTTCAAATACTTGCAATTAAATAATTTATTAAATGTAAATAAATATTTGATTAGCACAAGAATCACTAATGTAATTTAACTATCATTTTTTTTAATTGAAATATTCATGTACACTGTGAGAAATGTTTTGTAAAATTAACCAAAGTTTGGTTGATTAGTGACCAAATGAATTTTATAGTGATAGTTACTAAATATATAGTTGTTTTGACCAAACAATTTGTAGTCTTAACCAAATAATTATTTTCATACAACAAATTACAAAAAGTTTTTGATTTTTTTGTTAAATGTAACAAAGTTTTCGGTACCAGTAACTATAAAATTCATGTGATCACTATACTACCAAACGATTTCTCTCAGTGTACCGTAATTAAATATATTTCATTGCAAGTATTCAAATACATTTTTTTTTCTCCATGTAAGAGATTACAACGAACGTTATTGTTCGCGATGGCTGATGAACGTTTCTCGCGGATCGACGTTCTGTCCGTGCAAAGTGAAGGCATTGTAATTGTGTCGTAATTATTACAGGCTATTATTACTTAACTGCAATTCGGCCCTCATTTCCCTGCCGCGCGAAGAAGATAAGATTCGCAGAGCTTTTTATTTGCGTAATAAATAGAACAGTCGTTGTCGCGGCGCGGCGACACGACGCAGGATGGAAATATCGTTCTTATCGGTCGACTAACATTTCTTCCGATTGTGCGCGACTACGTTGGCGTTGTTGCGAAAAGCACGAGCGCCCGATAAAATTTCGAAACGCGTCTTCTTTTACGAGCGTGGACGCGCGAACCAATTGCGAATCTTGCACGCGCATCTTATTTGCACGATAAATAGAGCAGATAGGCGTATCTTGATGAAAATATACATATGTCCTTATCGGTCCGATTAGCGTTTCTCACGAATTTCCGACCAGGCTGTTTTTAAACTCGCGCTCGATTCCGCGTCGTAAAGAAAGATATATATATATATATATTCCGGTTACACCGATTTCAAGAATTTCTCAAAGGGGTCGCCGGAAGGGGTGGCGGCCTTTGACAGCCGCCGAAAAAAAAGGGGGATTGCCGGGGAAGTCCATAATGTAAACAACCTCGGCTCCTAAAAACCGACGCATACGACTCCCTAAAAAGCGATACATTACGATATGGGAGGGCCAACGGACTGCACGTGTTCCTGTTAACGCGCCTTAACTGCAGCCGGGATCGCTCCCCCAGAGCGTTTTTTGTCAACCCCTTCCGTACGGACTCGCACCCGCTCGTCGACATCAACGGGACGCGACGCGGTGAGATCTAAACACTACGCCACGATGTTTTCGTACGTGTCAGATGACCGATTTTCACCCCGCGCCGTTAATTTCGGAGCAGACTAACAAAACGACGATTCTTCATGCGACAAAGGAATAAAAAAACGTTTCTACGCTTAAAAATACATTTTTTCCGCAATCTAAATTCTTTGTCAAACAAAATCGTGTATGCGCATAGATTTTTTTTTAAATTTTTTATTGCGCAAGGCTCGCATTGCATCGAGTCGCACAAATGGAGAGTTGGAAATACGAATGTTTTAATACGCGATGATAGTTTGAATGTTGTTTGTTCATCTAAATGAGCTTTAATGCGGCTCATCAATGTTACCGCGATCCACCGGCAGTATCCGCTGGTTCTCATGCTTTACGTAATCCCTTTGATCAACACGACGATTAACCGAAATTGCCGGTGTAGACGGCATCAAACAGAAATGTTATCTGTCGCAACGCGCCGGCAGACGTCGGGCGGAATTGTTGCAGCATGAAAAATCATCTCTCGAAATAAACTGCAGCGCGTTCCAGTTTCCATAGCGACAGTGAGATGTGTGTTTGTGCAGAAAGCGGCCGATTTTCAACAGGTGGTTCCTCGGGTCCGTTCGCTTGCACGGCCTGTTAAGAGTGGATGGCCTTCGAACTTCGTCAAAGTTACAGGGATTCTATCAGTCTAGCGATCTGCCAGCTTATCTTTTATCCTGCGGCACATTTTTACAATTAACTGGAGTAGCGGCGCCACTTCAGTTCAAACTATCTCGTGATGTCGCTTTGTGTAAACAGGAAACATGACAGTCATACAATATTATCTTTTCTTATTCATTTTTTTTTGTTTATATCTTGATAAAATAAAAGGAATGAAATGAAGTAATTTACACGTATGTACAAAACGAGTGAAGTACACAGAAGTCTATTTTGATAAAAGGCAAATTTATAAAAAGTGTCAACGAAAAAAATAAATTTGACCATGCGTCAGATTATTAAGCAATTATTCGTATTAATTCGATGTTTCTACACGGAAAAATTTTCTTTTAGAATTTATAGTAGTCATGGAACAATATAAACTTCGAAGAATTTTACTACGATTTTAATCAAATTTTTGCGAAATTTAATTAAACTATTTTATAATATAAGTTTACTACATAAATTCAAAAAGTTTATTAAAATTCGATTAAATTTTACTAAAAGTAAAATTCTTCGAAATCCATGCTGTCTCACTACCATGATTTTGAGAGTAAATTCTAAGAATTAAGAGAAAATTCTCGCTATGTAAAGATGCCAATTCGAAATAAGACGAGTGGAGAGAAAGAAAGAGCGAAGAGGAGGATCGGTTGGAACGTTGTTTACATCCGCGTGCGAATTCGCGAAAGGAGGGTTACAGGTAATACCGGCGGACTCAACAGAGGGGCCCTGACCTGATTGCAGAAAATGTCAACACTCTCGTTACGCGGCTATGCACTATCACCGCGCATGCACACGCACGCACGCACGCACGCACGTACGTACATACGCGCGCGAATGCGTAAGCGCCGCGGCTTCGCCGCGCCGGCTCTTAAAGTGGCCATCTTGAATTCACTTTCAAACGATACGAGAGAAAGAGAGACGGGGAGGAGAGAGAGGAGAGAGGAGAGAGGAGAGAGGAGAGACACAAGTGCGCCTTGTGGCACCGTCGCGGCGTGTGGCAATACGAGGAAGCCGATTACCCAACCGGCCCCGGGATCCCTCGAAGTCCTACTCGTTACACGCGATTCCGTGTAACGCGCCGCTCCGTTGCGTGTCGTTTGAATTTAGAAGCGCGTTTCTTTTTTTTTTTTTCTTCAAGAAGAAAAGTTCGAATATAAATGAGAAAAATGCAAAACGCTCCCTGCCATGTAGCTATAGAAACATTTGAATTCAAAATTTATCTGTTCGGCTTCAGATCATCGATAGCCCTCAATATGTATTTTTTTTAATCGATACTATGAGTGAGAAGAGTGTTGCTCGCTGCTCACAATACCGACTCACAATATCTATGATGATCAACGAAAGAAAGTTTCTTATTAAATAACTTACTGATGCACGACAGTTTATATACATTTATTCAGTCAATCTGGTGATCTAAAAATTATTGGTCTGAGATATTGTTAATACATTTCTTATTTTACGTATCACTACTTTTTATGTAGTGATTTTCATCTAAAGTGTAATTATTTGTTGTCGGAATAAATCAGCGAAGAGTGCTCAAAGAGAGAAAGAGAGAAAGTATCGAAATAAATTGTGACGTTCTAAGAATGTCCCTGTTCTCGCGAGATGAGGGATCTCCCCTAATGTTAGTAAAAGTTCGCAAGAAAGTTGCAGTTGCATCGCATCGCGAATTCCAGAAAAAGTGTGGCAAGTGCAACGTCGCGTGGGATTTGTTGGCTGCACGCAACCGGCAGCTGCTGTAAAACAACAACATCGCGGGCGAAACCCAGAAAAGCGTAAAGGCGAACAGCAGAGAGTGGAATCGCTTGAAAACGAGTTATCGGCTCGAATCAGGAGGGGCCGTTTAAAGTGTGGCTTACCGCGAATCGGGAAGGGAGGGGGGACGAGCAATTAACATAGAATTACTTAGACCCACTATGTAGTATACTCTCCCTCAGATTCGCAATTTATCCTCGCCCCGTCCGTTCCCACGCGATTACTTAACGCGTGATACTTGGGAAATATAATATCGAACAATTCCTACTGAATGTTTGATAACGATCGACGGAGGGGGGGAAAAAAAAAACACATTTTTTAACATTCATTAATAGAAAGGCATATTATGATTACTGTAAATGCGGTGTCTTTAGGTAATAATTGATTTATGGCGAATATCGATCGTCTTCATCATTAATTCCTCAAACGCTCCGTATATTTTACTTGAAGGATCGTTGAAAAAGAAAAGAAGTGGAAGAGAGAGAGAGAGACGAGCCTTCAAGAAACATTCGCCAATGCTGTCAAATTCGTGTTATTTAGCAAAACAAGACAAGCTGTCGTTGCGAATGTATCGGCCATACTTTACAGCTACCTTAATTAAAACACTTCAGAATTCATATCGCACAGACTGATAAGTATCCTAAATATGTTAATTAAAGGTCATAAAGATTTGCTCCGTGCGAAGGGAATTAATCAGTCACGTGGCGAGCGTGTGTTGACTGTGTCGACCGTCGAATGACCGCGAAATCGATACATCGACGGGAGATACATCGATGCAATATCTTTACAGTGCACCTGTTCCTCTCGCTTAGGCGAGGAAGCGGAGAAAGTCGACGCACGGGGATCTCGGATCTATTTCCGTGGAGCCCCGACCGGACAGTGACAGACGGAAGGAGGGGAAGCGGGCGGACGGAGAGAATTTATGTGTTTGGGGAGGGTCAAGGGAACGAGGGTAGAGAACGACAAGTGCAGCGAACGGGCGGAGGACAGCTGGATGCAGCGGGCAGAGAAGACGGGACGACAGGGGGAATGCCGAGGGGGGGAACGGATGCACTTGCGCGTCGCGCGTCGCGCGCGCGTTATCGAGACGAATTCCATTCCCCGGATCGTTTCCGTCGGCGAGGGCGCGACGCGGAGGGCCGTTTTCGGGACCGGGAATCCGCGGCATCCCAAATCCGAGAAGGCTACGATCGGTGGAACCCGGAATCCGTGAAACCGTAGGGGGAACCTACCAGGGTGTAGAATCTTGTAGGCGAGATAGAATCCGGGGGATCTCGGAACTTCCGTTACACGATACATCCGCGAAGACTAATATCTGCAGAGAAACAGAGAGAGTAATCTCTCTCTCTCTCTCTCCTTGTAATCAAATTCATAGTCAATATTGAATCTAAAGGAATTTAGCATGTATACCAGGTGTGTCGGTAATTCTTTTCCGGTTTTTTCGCTAAAGAAAACACGTTACTTA
>QKQZ01006313.1:0-10163 GCA_003595255.1 Solenopsis fugax | reverse complement strand
TCGACGCAAAACAGACGGCGAGGTTGCACACGAGGTCCGGGCTATCCGCAACCGACAGCGCAGTAGAGACTGCGGTTACCAAACCGCAAGCTACTACCGCTCTAACGGTGGCGAAGGGTCAGCAGGGAACCAGCGGTCCAGTCGGGGCCGAGGCGCGTACCGGCGATGCTGTAAACCCTCTAACGAGCTTACTTCCCCGTAATATCTGAGCGTTTTAGTTCAACCCCGGAGCGCGCTAAAGATAAATTCGTTTACGATTAATTCCTGGCCCCGACGCGCCGGTCCAGAAATTTTCGGGTCGTCGAGAGCGCGATTTTCGCAACGCGCAATGAAATTGAAAGGCTCTACCCTTTCCGGATGCTCTCTCCGCAAATTACACGACCGTGTTTTTTTTTTTTTTTGCGTATCTACGTAACTATCTGGCAACACATCTCTCTACAAGGAGAGAGATTTGCAGTCCAGTTGCGATAGATTAATTTCAGCATAAAGGCAAACGCGTGCTCGTTTGTTCAATACTTAAAGAAAATGAGTGGCAATGAGTGTATGTCACGCGCGTGATTTGGAAATATTTCATCACATACGGCATGGAACATTCAACTGTAGCGTAATCTATCTTACGCGAGAGTTGATAAATGCGAGAACACGACACGACGGCGACGTTCGTACACCGATTCATTTAAACGCTTTGACTTATATTCCCACACGGCCGTGGAAATTGGCCGTAGAATATTTACGGGGTGGTTTCACCTGGGTCCTCTTTCTCTCTTTTCGGGCGACATCCATCTAAGGAGAGCTCCCTTCCTCGCACACGAGTGCGTGTGTCCGTGCGTTGCCATATAGCACTTGGGTTCGCGATCTTTCGCCGAGGAAAAAAAAAAGAGAGCTCCTTTACCCTCGCAGACTTACGAAGGCTGTCGTCGTCGATTGTAATAAAAGGGGGAAAAGTGGCTACGGGGTAGCGGAGGAAGCGAAACGGAAAGGACAAAAAGGGGGTCGCAGGGAGTGGGCCGAGGTTGCCGGGCAAGGAACGCAATCGAGCGGGATTAAACCCTCTCGATTGCTTCCAACTTCGCGCGAGTTTTCTCCCTTTTCCCCTTTCCTTCTCCCCGCCTCGTGTCCCCCTCCTCGCGTTTCGTTGCGGTGAAAAGACGGCCGACGATGGTGCGCGGGGTCGAGCCGATTCCATCTATTCCCGATGCTCCTCGGGGTTAATTGGACATTTTTTATTGTCAATTTGTGATTGAGATCGCCGAGGTCTTTGTCGCCTCGAGGTGAGAATAACGGTGAGAAAGAGGGACAAGAGAGTAGAAGCGATCCTGAAATGGCGCTTTGTCGGCAAGCTCGCATTAGGCCACCCTTTGTACCTTATCGAGGTCCACGGGTATAGCCGCTCGTCTCGGGGAAACCATCGCCGTTCTGCGGCGATTGTTCGGGAAAACCACAAAACGAAATTTTCTACGATATCGTCTCGCATTGTTGATGTGAGAACGGTCGCTTAACTCACTGATTAGCACACCCTTGTGTAATAATGGCTCATTATCAATGATTCAGGCTATCACCTTGTTATTTCGAGAACAAGTAACTCATAATGATAAACTATTATGAAATAATAAATGTGAATCATCAGTCTCAGCTTGAAAATCAGTATTCATAAAGTTGAAGACTGTGTCAATCTTCGCGCAAATTTTTCAATAGTCCAAGACTCAAGATTCATTATGTGAACAAAAAATCGCAAACGAAATAAGAGCAAGTGAGGGAGAGTAAGCGCGCAAGTACGCGCACCTTGCTATTTTCGGTCGGCGTATTGCAAACAGACGGCCGGCCGGCTGCAAGATGATGAGCGATGAAAGGCGGCGGGACAGGATCCCTCGCTAAATCGCGCGGAACTCTCAGCGCGCACTCGCGCGTCGCGGAAAATGCTCTGAAATATTAAACGCGCAATTACCAGGCCTATTCAGAGAGATGCATCACGCGACGCGACACACGCGTCCACGACGCACATACGGTAAGAGGTACGAAGGGACGAAGGACGCTGACGGACACAAAGGCAGAGGAAAGAGATGCGAGAACGCGTGCGGAGACATAGGCTACATTCCTTCTCTTTTACCGCGTCGATTCAGCGCAATGATAAAAAAAGCGCGCCGGCGAAGAGCTTTCGAGCTTTCGAATCAGACGCGGAACTCGCATAGTGGAAAAAAACGACGCGCGGTGCAGAATTATCCTACCTCGTTCTCTCTATTCTGTATCGCGAGTTGCGTCATTGTTTTCGCTTCTCGATTCAGCGGAATCCTTTGCAAATCGTCATCATTAAATCGTCGCTATTAAGTATATTAAAAGAGATGCGTCACTATCAAATGACGTCAAGAGATTTCTGAAAATTGCAACATTTCGCCCACTCTTTGATTCTGGAGATCTTAATTATAATTATACATGTACATTCTATTCCATCTTCATTTCGATATCGATTCAGCTTTGCTTCGCACTTTCGCAGAATTATTCAATATTCACTAATGTGAATGTAATATAATAAATCTTTTTATTATTAATTATATTTAAGTTTAAATTATTTGTTTGAGTATTTTTTTTATATAAAGTAATTAACCCTTAAACACACCGATTCTGTAAAATACGGAAACACATTTTCAGGTTTGAGAGACTTTTTCAACTTTGAGAAGCTATAACTTTGATTATAATCAATATTTTTCAACAATTTTTTTTTTAATGAAAGTTCAGAATCTCAGAAATATGACTGCACAATCGGCATTGCCGAAAAATAATTTATTGTGAAGTTATAAATGAAAAACCATTAAGTAAAAATGAGAAATTGGTCAAAAATCCACTTTTCCTTCAAAAAATCATATCTTCGCAACAAAAAACTTTTGAGGACTTTCAAATACGGCGTTTTAAAGCTAAAGAATCATATTTTCAAAAAAAAAATTATGCCATTGTCATTCCTTTTAAAAAGTATAATTATTTAACAAGGAGAATGTGAGGTATTTTTGGGTATCTAAAAATCCATTTTTTTTTTAAATCATATCTTTGCAACAAAAAACTTTTAAGAACTTTACAATACGGCGTTTTAAAGCTCAAGAGTCATACTTTCAAAAAAAAAATTATATCATTGTCATTTCTATTAAAAAATATACTTATGTATCAAGAATATGATGTATTTTTGATTAATTCGTGTCTAAAATTGAAAATTAATGTGTTTCATGATATATTTCGGAAAAGTTCCCTTTTCTACAGCACTATATAATATTCTAACTTTAGACAGAGTATATACGAGTAAGATCCGCGAACGGACCTGTTTGAACGTGTTTTTTCCAGCTTTTTTATGTAAAATATTCACAAAAAAAATTTTACTCACACATTATGTTAGTTCCACAGACCCTAACAAAACTTTGCTGCAGTACCGTTCGAATTCTAGTTGACCAATAAAGTTGATCAACCATATCAATCGAAAGAGGAGATTTCAAACTTTTCTTACCTCCTAGTCCGAACCTCCTATTTTCTTCCGTCTTTACACAGTAAGCGTTCGAATACTTCATATGGGGTCTCTCTGACCCATTTACGTGTTTAAAGATTAAGATGAAAATCAAAATTAATCGAATCAATAGAAAGCGATGGATATATGCAGTTCGTAAGTATTTTATGTTTTACAGATTGAAAGAACTAAATGAATAAAATTAAGAATTTGTATAAAATATAAGAAGTCTGATCGAATAAAAGAACAAGAAGGAATAAGGACTAACGAATATAAAAAGATATATTTCGTAACTTATATTTTGTAAACCCGTGAGAAATCTAATTTTTATTGCGGAAATCAAATGCAAGGTTTCAAAACAACGTTATCACTAGCATATTTCCAAAACACCCGTTAGGTACGTGTATGCATACGCGCATAAGACAGAGGAGACGAGAGGTCGACGGCGCATCACGTATAGCTATACATTATCTAGCAGCCATTTCGGTGGCATCATGGCGTGGCCGTCCGGAGTTTACGGGCTGCTCCATCACGCGGAGCTTAGCTTATCTCAATGTGACACAACATATCTGAGGCTTCCGTCTCTCGTCGGCAGGAAAACTACTGTCGGTTGCGACAGGTGGTGGATTCGGAGCAATTCGCGGTCAAAGTATACGCGGGCGTAGCCGCGCGCGGTCGCTCGTTTTAGGAAGTTCCCTCGAAGATTAACTCGGCGATTTATCGCGAAGGGAAGGTAGATTCGGACAATGTAACTTTGGAAGCTGATCATTACCGCAACCGTCGCAGTCATTTCGCACGTTTGTAACTCGAACACGGTGACTTTAGTAATTATTCTCCTTGATTTCAGCAGAATATTTCTCAATCTGATATCCAGACGAAATATTATGTACACACTGAGAGAAATGTTTGGTAAAATCAATTAACGTTTGGTTGAATAGTGATCAAATGAATTTTATAGTTATAATTACTAAATATGTAGTTGTTTTGACCATACAATTTGTAGTCTTAACCAAATAATTATTTTCATACAACAAATTACAAAAAATTTTGTTAAATGTAACTAAGTTTTTGGTACCAGTAACTACAAAATTCATTTGATCACTATTCAACCAAACGTTAGTTGATCTTACCAAACGATTTCTCTCATGTAGTGCACGAATAGAACGGTTTTGATGAAATACCTAAAGATTTAGCTACAGATCTGTAAATAATTTTGTTCGATTATCAAAATAATTATATAAGACGCTTAAGCATGAGAATTGTGCAAAAAGTTCTAACGTTTTAGCAACTTGACCAG
Organism: Solenopsis fugax; assembly: GCA_003595255.1. Classification (NCBI taxonomy): domain Eukaryota; kingdom Metazoa; phylum Arthropoda; class Insecta; order Hymenoptera; family Formicidae; genus Solenopsis; species Solenopsis fugax. Next base: position 5,382 of record QKQZ01006313.1, on the reverse strand, counting down.
CTTGAACGTCCTATATAATTATTTTGGTAGTCGAACGAAATTTAATTATAGTATTATCAGATTTATATTTAACGAAATTTTTAGGTACTTTAGCCGTTCTTTTACTATAGATATTTTTATAATTAGAAAATAAATATTAAACTATTTTTTGTGCCACATTGCATATTAGTCCTTGACAAAATATGTCAGTATTTTTGGAAGCAATATCGCAAAAGTAAATTAATGAGGGACTAAGCAAATATTATTTATTAACATTCATATCCGATCATAGTAGTTTCGTTGTGACAGGAGCAAACCGATACTGTAATAGTGACGTGGTATATATTGTGAGCATCAGACTAAAATGCTTTAAAAATTGTAACTGTAACAGAAGTACATTTTACTAATAGTGGCGAAAGTGATATTTTTGATATCCCAAGCGTGTGGCCCCGCGGAGTTACGTATCTTTTTTCCCGGCAACACACAAGCTCCCCCGGGAAGCTCCGCAATCATAAACGCACTCGGATAGCACGAATAGCGTGAACAATCCCTGCTCGAGACTCGGACGGACCTTCGGGGACGAGGAATGACATTGCACGGAGAGTAGAGACGCCACTTACGCCGCGCAAACATTCCACCTCCGGTTCACGTCATCCCCTTTGCTCCGTGTTTTTCTCGTTCGTATAGAGCCGGAAGACCAGCGAACGAAGAGGAAAGTAGGCGCGTCAAAGCGGCGGAAGGAGAAAAGGTTTCGCCGGAAGGTTACGCGAGGGACGAGAGGGTGGTTCCTCGGGGTCGGCCTGTGTCCACAAGACGCTGCGGGGGACGGAGGGGGCAGGAGAAATCGTCGTAGGGTACACAGTCACTATAACCGACGCGCTGAATGACCCGTACGCGTATAAAATGCATGGGATTTTACTCTAATGCCGACCAGGGAGTTTGCCCGGGAGCATATTTAGCCCCGCGTAGATGTATGTAACAGGTCCCTTTTGAGCCGAGGGACGCAAGACGAGATGGGACCGGGACTGGCCAAAGGATGTGCACACATCTGTAATCCTTGTTCCAGTCGGAATTACGAATAGGCCTCATGGGAAAACTCCCAATGCCGGTCGATCCCTTAACATTCAATCCCGTCAACGACTCTTACGTCACTTACGTATACGACACATCGTCGCGCGAATCGCTATTCTAAGGCCGCGGATAAGGTCTATTGTCTTTTCTTTTTTTTTTTTTAATGAGTCCGAGTGTCTTGACTAATTATTTCAACTTGGATCTTTCTTTCACTTATTCATTGCATCTTCCAAAGGATATCTTTAACATTTCGTGATTCTTCATTCCTTCATTATTCCAAATTTTTTTGAAATAACCTTCTGCAGCGTAGCTGGTATAATTGGAGCACAGAATAATTGAAGAAATATGATATAAAATCTTCTCTGCAGTTAACATTAAATTGCAATGATATTGCTCTAGTGAAATTACCTTAGTGAAAAAATTAAAAAAAAGTATGCAATCAACCACGAGAGAATATAATATAAGCTTTAATTTAAATATTCATGAAATTTGCTGATTACTATATTATGGACTAGATGTTTTTGTTATTCGTTTATTAAGTTAACACTGCGGAGTTAATCTTTAATTGGTTGGAATTATATTCACAAAAAGCTGGCATATAACATTAGAACATCATTATTTCAGTAAATTCTTTAAAGTTGAAGTCATGATTTAATCATACTGGAATATCTTCGTCTCAATCAAGCGTATGATATAATCTATAATTTGTATTTCTATCTTTATTTTTTTTATTATGTACCTTTATCTTTGTAATTATTCTTTTCAATTGTTTTAAATCGTAAACGTAGCAGTTTTCGATAGTTTGGAAAAAGGGATATCGTTTCGCGACGTTCCGAAGAAGTTACTTCCGCAACGTGTAAGTTCCGGAATCCGGATTGCATACGCGTGCTTGCTGGAGAAGAAGGACGAAGGTGGCGCAGGGGACGAAAAGCCGGAGGGTTTCGCGAGGCAAAGTCAAACAAATCATATAAGATAACATTAAGGTGGCGGAGGAGGCTGTCGCGCGATCAGGGGTTGCCGAGTATCGACAATATACTTGGCGCCCCGCTCGATTCGAGTGAGTGGATATCTCTCACTCAACGAAGAAAACAAAACAAATTCGTGAAAAGAGGAGTACGCGGTATGGTTGTGAGGGCACGTAGGTAGGGATGTCGCTGTGGTGGACGAAGAGGGACAAAAGAGAGAGAGAAAGAAAGAGAGAGACGAGCGAAGGGAAAACTGAACACCCTGGGGAGCCGACAGCTCGTTACGCGAGACATGGTGCAACTATCCCGGCTTTCCCACCCTCCTTTCCTAGATTTTCCCTCCTTTCCGCGCATCTCTACCCTCTTCTCTCTCTCTCTCTCTCTCTTTCTCTTTTCTTCACTCTTATCCATCTCCGTCTTCTTGGTATCTCTTTTCTGTTATCTTTTTTCGCCTTTTCTGTCCTTTTTTCTCTCTTCTTTGCATCTCTATTTCTTCTTTCTTGCCTCTCGAGCTTGCAGCAGTTGGAGTAATATCCTCCGCGTATGTATACATATATACAACGCCTGTGTGTCTTACGTATTACTACTCAGTAACAAGTGGGTATTATACCGGGGTTGGCGATGCCATTACTGTCCCGAACAGTCGCCCGTTTCGACTAAGGGGACGACGTCGCGCCATCGATAGCCAGCGCGGTTTATGCGTTACGCTAGTTACTCATCCCTTATCCTCGGACTTGCCGCAGTTATCGTAGATTGTATTTACGACGAGTTATCGCGTCATATTATCGTCAAACGTGAATCTTCCCTGTTTACTTGAATTATATAATAGTTCAATCTGAACTCTAGATCTGAACACACGACGCTTGTCTTCATGAAATCAATGAGACAGATTATGCAAATTACATGAAACAGACATATTTTTAAAGCGCCTATGTTATCACAAAACTTACGCGTTTTGAGATTTTAATATTACTTCTTAAATCAAAATTCATCATCATATATTATTTTCAAAATGAGATTTAACAGTAAAAGTATGAATTAATCTACAATTAATTTTTTATAAAATTATTTCCAGCATCTTATATTGATTTTTTAAATGCTAACTAAATATTTTATTTACTTAGCAATATATATATATATAATATGTAAATGAATAATTTTAACGATATTTTCTCTGAGATATTTATTTTTGAAAATAGACAGTTTTCTGCATAGATCATATCGTATATTCTTGATTAAAAATGGATCTCTAGTTGCCGCGAGCAAGTCTGTACTTCCCATTCGTTTCCTTGGCTACGAAACTTCCAGACAATTATCTGAAGTACGCCTCGCATTTTCCCAAAAAGCGGTAAAATCCTTGCCGGAGTCTTTTTTTGTGCGTTCACCGTAAAGGAACGTAGCAAAGGAAGCAAAGGAGCGGCATAAGAGGGTAAGAAGGGGACAGAGGGGCTCGGTAATGACTGTCGCTACTTTTCCGCCGTGTCGGAAGCGCATTGCGCCATTTCCGTCAGACCGGAAGTGCGGTAACAAAGCACTTCCGGCATGCGGTCTCAAGGAGGTTGTTACGACGAGCGCGGGAGTACTCGGTGACATTTCAATGAACTTTGCGGCGGGTACCGTTCTCCTCCTAAAGTTCAAGCGGGTCTAACGTGCGTTTCGGGTGTTGACGAACCGGTGGTATTAAGTGTCCTATTGTATGCCCTCGCGAGTGATATTAACTTGACTCCCAGTTGAGGCGAAATCGCGTCATGTGTAGCCAAGCAAAATCGCGAACTATTAACCTCATTCTTATAACAAGAAGAGTTCGTTAATTGAACATCATATTCGTTTAGAATCGAGCGAGCTTGTTTCCGTGCTATATGCACTCGATACGATGTATTACAGATCATACAAATTGCCGAGATTCGTATTCAAATCCCTATTGAAGAGAACAATAAATGTGAAATTTATTTTGTCGAATTTCTGAAGTTACTCGTTTGGAATTGGATATACGTAAACGACATTAATTTGCGTGTCGGAGCGCGTAAAATAGAGCATATCTATTCTGTATATTTGCGGCAAGTTGCCGTATTACGGAATTATGCCAAACGTGTTGCGAGCGAAAAATAATTTCCTGGCATAGTTTCCGATCAGCAAGTGTGCATTGGCACAACTTATTCAAACCTTTGCCACATGAAGATGTAAAATAAAAGTGAGGCCCTGGGAAGAAGCTGACGTTATTTTATGAAATTTACATCTCTTGTTTCATATCTGCCTCTCGAAACGCTGGAGCCGTATGCTCCACGCTGTTGCACTCGTTACAGACATTACGTGCAACGTAAGATGCCAGTTGTGGTATTTCGAATACCATGCACATTCGCATATTAGCTTATATGACCTACAGAATAAATGTCATATACTATATGCCAGAAAGTTTGAAAACTTGAAAATATCGGTTACTAGAAACTTCGATTATGAAATTGTCAACTGAATCGTGTTACAAGAAATCGGATTATCCGATCGGTACTAAAACTATCTTATTATTCGTGACTCAAGTTTTAAACCCAAGTTTCCTTTATCTCCAATATTTCAAAATTCTATTCATTACTTTATCTTGTTTATGAACATGAATTTTATTACAATGTTTATTAGGTCACTTTATGCACGATATTAAGAATTATTTGATAAAACTTTAAGTAAGATAAGAAGATATTGCATACGATCGAACTAATTTTATACCAAAGTGAAAGAAATAAATTTAGAACCATTGAAAGAACATACAGAAAATAATCATAAACACAGAATAAAATACACGTGGATTACTATCTTGGATATTAAATTGTCTTGAGGCCTTGTCGAGAAGTTATCTTCGCCTCATATTATTCCAAGAATATTTTATTTCTCGCAGCCAAAGTTCCGAAGTTGGGATTCAAAATTTTGGCACTGAAACATTCTGCGTTTGTGATAGATGAGATTTAGTTGAAACTTCCAAGCAAGATTGTCATACGCAACATAAAAGTGACGTTTGTCCTGATTTCAAATCTGCACGAAAACGTTCTATTTCTCACGATTCAAATTTTGTTTTCCCCGATTTCTGGCAAATGTTTCTCAGTCCGAGATTGCCAGACACCTTCCCAGATTGTCGAGACGTGTGATTACTGACGGCATTCGCGCATCGTTATTTCGGCCACACGCGCGTCGTAAATTATGTCCCTTCGGATTCTGCCATCCAAATAAAATGTTGAAAGGGTGGTCAGTGAAGAGGGGTCGAGTGAAGGGGGATTGGGAGGCAAGTGGCGCGCACGCGTCATAAAAACATATAAAAGTGCAATGGTAGGCAAAAGTGGAAAAATAGCACCGGGAAAGATACAGAGTACAGGGAATTGCC
>QKQZ01006312.1:0-18138 GCA_003595255.1 Solenopsis fugax | reverse complement strand
GTGGGGAAGGAAGAGAGGGAGGAAGAGATAGAGAAAGCGCGAGAGATGTGAATTTCAATTTTCCTTCGCGTAACGAGAAACATCGCCGCGCTAACTGCATTTGTTCCAACGAGTTGTATATTTGCAAGATGGTCCGACTTTCGCCTTCTTGCACTTTGCGCGACTCTCCGAGAGAGTTAGATCTAGAATAGTATAATGGCAAAGCAGCAGAACGAAATAATGCGTGAGACGTGTACAATGATCATGAAATTCTCGCGATATAATTGACAATCTTTATTTCAATTAATGCGTAAACATTTACAAACAAATGTACCGAAAGGGATAAGTATAATTTTAGAGCTCTACACTGAGAGAAATGTTTGGTAAAATCAACCAAAGTTTGGTTGAATATTGATCAAATGAATTTTATAGTGATAGTTACTGAATATATAGTTGTTTTGACCAAACAATTTGTAGCCTTAACCAAATAATTATTTTCATACAACAAATTACAAAAAGTTTTGTTAAATGTAACTAAGTTTTTGGTACCAGTAACTATAAAATTCATTTGATCACTATTCTACCAAACGATTTTTCTCAGTGTATTAGTTTTGATATGAGAAATATAATAGTATTTTATTCTGATGCTCTTCAATTATAACAAAAAAAGTTTCTTTCGTTTCTGATTCCAGACTAGTAGTCTTCTTAAAGTTTCATTAGGAGTCTTCTTAACTGTTTTGCATTCATTTATACTAATTTAGCCATCCAAGTACAAGACATTTCTTATATAAGCACATTTAAACAGTAGTTGCCTCAAGATTGTAATATACCATTTTGTACGAGTTCTGACGAAAATATGTTAATAAATATAAATGAGTATAAAACTCTTATATTTATTAACATATTTTCTATATATTGTTTAAAAATTTAGTTACACCAATAAAATATTGTTTTATTCTTGTTTCGGTTACTACAGCTACAAGTATTTCTATTATTGAAACTTTCTGTCCACTGAACTCTTCGGTGTTCGGAAACTTTGCGACGACACTGTATATTGTTGAGTCTTTTAAACAAACATGATAAACCAGTTTCTCTGCGCATACACTTTATGCAACTGTGCGGATAGATTTTTGCAGTGATAACGCGTCGGTTAAAAAGTTTAGATTCGCGGGAGGTACACAGAAAAAAATGAGTATCAAATCAACAATTCATTGTTTCATATATAAGCAAGAATATAAAATCTTCTCGGAAGAATTTGATAATCTTAATCAGACATAATTTGCTTACGTAAAGAGAAAAATTTTCTCCATGTAAGCAAATTATGTCTGTTTAAGATTATAAATTCTTCTAAGAAGATTTTATATTCTTGCTTATATATGAAACAATGAATTGTTGATTTGATATTAATTTTTTTTTCTGTGTAGGTACGATCAGCAGGCGCATCAGTTTCCACATCACTCATCGACGTGGTTATTTCGCGAAGATTTCACATCCGTCCCGGTGCTAAGAAGGCGCCATTCAAGCGTCCTGAGAAACGGCCGGCGTATTTGTCAAAAGATGCCGCGGGCGTGAGAGGGATGCGCCTCATCCCGACGAGTGGCCGGACGGCGATCGTTTCGCGTTGCTTTTGCATCGCGAGACTCCCATCTTTTCACCCCGGGGCTCGTATATCACGGAAGGAATTATGGTTCGCCGTCTCGGAGTGAAATCCACACCTTTTTCCACCCTCGTCGTGGCGTCGCAGCCGCGCGCTCCTTCTTCCCGTTTTCCAGGCAGCAGCCAGCAGCGGTTCGCCGATGACGCCGATGCGCAGCCATGAGAACGAGCTGTTAGAAAATATGAAAGATGCCCCGCGTGTAAATATGTTACGCGAATACAATTGGGCGGGTGCATTCGATGTAATAAAAATAGTGATTGAGAGTGGATTCGGTTCGGTTTCTCTCCACACCTTCTAAATTTATACAGTTTCGGATTGAGAACGCAAACTTATTGCTACGAGAATAAGAGTAAATGGAAAAGAGAGGAAATATTGAAAAAGAAAGCAGGAAAGTAAAAGAGGAAATGGCGCGATGCGCGCGCGGGGAGGGTCGAAGAAGAGGAGGAGGAAAATGCGCGGCCGCGGTCGTTACTTTTTACGATACAGTTCGCAGGCGTGCAGGCGATAAACACCGCCATACTGGACAGGCGTCCGGATTTGCGAAAATACGAGAGTTACGTGGTACTGGCTATATGCGCTACCTGCTGGCTCTTGGCGATTCCGATGGTATTCGACGGCGGTATCTACTTGTTCAAGCTGATGGACTGGCATACTGCATCCTGGGCGATCTTATTGATCGGCTTTGCCGAAGTCGTTATAGCTTCCTGGTTCTATGGCTGTAACAGATTTCTAGCTAATCTCGCCGAAATGAAAATTAAATTTGGCCGAATTCTTCACGGTTATTGGTGGTTTTGCTGGGTGATCCTTGCACCCCTCACTTGCCTGGTAAGTGCATTTTCTAACTATTTCTAAAAGAGCCTATCATGATATTTTTATCCGAAACGGATAAAATCTTTTGGAAATAGTTACAAAATTATAAAAATCCAAGTTTTATTAGTAATATTAATAAATGTATGTGGTTATAATAAATTTACGTATTTATAATAACCCTTATGGTACTATGTGATGAGAAAAAACTACTTTCTTGGTGCCATCATGGGGATATCTCGCTTTCAACTTCTTTTTCATCTATTTAAAGTTGTTCGAAAAATCTGAAGTAAAATTCATAGACATACTTTCAAGTTTCAAGAATAAATGTCTGTACTTCACTTTAGAGAAAAAAATAAAATTTAAACAAATGAGGAAATTAAATGAGCCAACATTTTTTAAGAAACAAGATCCTCTAATTTTTACAACGTTATTTAATATTGTATGTAATTATAGATAAAGGATTTTATTCATTATAAAAAAATTTTTTTGCGCATTTATTACAGCGCCGACTTCCAGTTGGCCATTTAATTTCCTCATTTATTTGAATTTTTTAGGAGTCCATTTTGAGATTATTATTTTATTAAAAAATAAAATGTAACCTAATTTCGAATTTTCGAGAAATTTCCCTGAGTAGAAATCGGAAATTTACGATGGATCACTTTTTAAGAATAAACCATACCTACTACAGTGTCTTTGTGTACACATTCTTCTCTGCGGGACAAGCTAAAAAAGGACAATTCCAGAAAAGGTAAAAAGGCATAGCATGGAAGAGTACCAACATAAACAAATTTTAAACAATTATTTAATTTAGTGGAACACATCCGTTGACCATGCACAGAAGAAAAAACTATTTACAATATCATCTGCATAACTAAATTTCAGTTGTATACAGTTAAAATGTAACTACATATAGATTCTTGCTGCTGCAACTAATTGCAATCTTTTTTTCTCAGTGCGGCATATGTTCTCAAAATCAGTTTCCTGAGTGACTTTCAGAAAGTTTTATTCGTCGCCCATTAAAAAGTTATTATTAACAATTAAATTTAACAAAATAACTGTGTATTTAGTAAAGTCTGTAATTTGAGCTTCACCTACCAGAAAGTACCATATTATTTTTATATTGTATATTTAAATAAATGCTTGAATGGGGAAGGGACTCTACATTTTATAAAATGTAATAAAAAATGCTAATTAATTTTAGTTGAACATATTTAAAATAACAAATAGTTGAGCCTAACATCATGTAGATCATATAGATAATTGTGAGCAAATACAAAGAAGTGTTTTATTTTTAATAAAAAATTTAATTCAGATAATGTTCAAATATTAATTTATTACATAATTGATAAGTTTACCTATAAAATATAATAGATATATATTCTTAACATCTGTAACGAGACTGTTAAAAAATATTCACATTTATAATTATAGCATTGTGTGAAAATCGATAGTTGAACTTTTTCGGGCACTTTCGGTAACGTGCAAGGCAATAAAATAACAATGAGAAATCAAGATGCAAATCACGGTTACATTATTTACTTCTTTCGAAGTCTCTCCCTCATCCAAACAGACCTGCAAACTTTCTATAAATATACAAATATACAAATAATATGCAAATAATAGTGATATTTATGCTAGATGAAGTTTAAAGTATAGACAGACGATCTGACTCCATGGATTCAAAAAATCGATTTTTTTGCGTTTTTGTAATGCTTGCATTTATAGTGATTTTCCCCCTTAATCTTGAAGAAAAAGACAGGATTTAATAAAATGGTTGTGTTGGCATTCCTACATACTTTTTACCTAACCTCTTTTATAGTTGTTCCTTTCTTAGAATTGTCCCTTTTAGGTATCTCGCAGAGAGGTTTCTTTAACAAAGACGCTGGATAATTTATAGTAGGTATAGTAAGGTACCCTTAAGGTACATCGTAGAGAAATCATCCGGCTAATAGATGAAAATTTCTCAAAATTTTGAAATTAAATTACATTTCATTTGTTAATAAAATAATAGATAACAATAATCTTGAGATAGCCTTTCGAGAAATTCAAATAAATGAGGAAATTAAATAAGCAACTGGGAGTTATAAGTACGCAAAAAAAATTTTTTTAATGAATATAATCCTTTAATCCATCATCACATACAATCATTTACGATGTTAAATAATGTTGTACAAATTAAAGGATCTTATTCCTTAATAAAATTTTGCTTATTTAATTTCTTCATTTGTTTAAATTCTATTTTTTCGCTAAAATAAAGCACAGACATTTGTTCTAGAAACTTGAAGATATGTTCATGAAATTTACTTGAAATTTTTTTAATCACTTTAAATCACTTAAACGATGAAAAAGAAGTTGAAAGCGAAATATTCATGTTGGCACCAAGAAAGTATTTTGATTCCTCATTGTTATTTAAATGGGTTATTACGGTTCTCTTATCTCTACATGATCGCGAATAAACTGTACAACAATTAAAACTTTAACGACAGCCCGAATGTATATCGCTATGATACAATTGGTGGTAGTAACGAAAGGAAGACGTTGCTTAATCCCGTCGAGGTAAGGAGCCTACGTTTATTGACTGTAAACTTTGCGGAAAGTTCGGCGACATAGTGAGAGAGAATAAACCGTAAATTAGTCCCGACCCATCGCGTGGAGACGATTAATCGAATTTATATGGAAAGTAATGAAACTAAAGCTTTAAGTTATTGATCGCCAAGGAGCTTGTTAAAGTGAAGTAACGTGTGAGCTTTAGAAATATTCCGACATTTTCAATTTGTATAAGCTATTTCAAAATAAATATAAAAATATATCATAAATTATTCAAAAAAATCGTTTTAGAAATATAATTGTATACTTTTTTGCAAATAGTTACAAAATATAAAAAATAAAAGTTTTATTAGTAATACAATAAGTTTACACATACTTGTTAATACTTATAAATAATAAACTTATTTATAGATAATATGTGTACTTTATACATTTATAATAATCTCAAAGGAAACATAATTTCAATTTCTTGAAAATTTATCTGGAAATATGCCTTGATATGTATAAATTCACGAAATATGATCAAGAATTTCCGACCCTTTTGAGTAGTTTTCATTTATTATGATACTTTTATTTTTATTACTGTAAAATATTATTTATTTTATCACTATCATTTTTATTTATTTATTTTAGATTTTTGAATCAATAAATATAATACATTGTATCGATTTTGGTTATTTCTATCGGACTTTTTAGGCAAGATTACCAGCTTTAGGTTCACAAAACTCAACGAGTCTGACGGTTTCCCTAGAGGCAAAGCGTCGTATTCCCCACGACCAAACTGCTTAATTAATCTGGCTGCCTGTCGAGGTGTGCCGAGCGAATTTTTATTTATAACGGCTGAAATTTTTCGCTTGCGCCGTCGCGGGAATCGAAATATTTCCCTCGACGGCCTGCGAAAGTTAGTTTTGATTAAAAATTCGAAATCTCCCTTAATTGATAATTGTGCCACGCTTTCGCGCACATATATCGTCTGTCACAGCACAATTCCAGCTGCTACATGATACAGTTAATAAGCAACCGCAAAAATGGTATAATCTGCGAACAAAATCAACTGATTACTTTAAGGATCAAAACAATAGATTGTACTTTATCTCGATAAATATTATTTATTGAGAAATACTCAGAAAAAAGTATTTTACACTGGCATCTTCCTCCGACTTATCTTATACTACATTTTTTATTTTTTAAAACTAATTCGTATGGCAGTGAGTCACTTAGGCCTATGGCAATCACCATGATAAACAAAAATTGTGGAACTTTTATTGTTATAATATATTCTCATTATAGAGACTTATTTTTTTATACACTAGTCGATTATTATCAGGAAATATATATAAATCAGATAAGAAATTGTAAGATGCAGTTGAAAGCTAGATATAATTTTATTATCTATAAGGTTATTTTATTATCTATAATCAATGATTTCCGATAATTTTTATTGATTTTGCAATTACTTATTGACTGTGCCATATGTATGAAAAACTAAATGAATTGCGCAACCAATTAATTATGTTTCGCCTTTTATCTGCAGGGAGTCTTTGGATACCAAATAGATCAAACCGATTTTCGTGGAAGTTACGGTGATTATATATTTCCCGTATGGGCGGGTGCACTTGGAGTCGGAATTGGACTAGCTACCTTGGCACCATTACCCTTCTTCTTTGTTATAAAAGCGTGGGAAATGAAGGTGAGTCATAGTTGATCATTAGAGATGTGCGAATCAATGTTTTTTGATGCTGAATCGAATCGAATTTTATTTCTTTGTTCGAATTCGAATCGAACCAAATCAACAAAATTTTATCTGAATCGAATTGTTGAAACATAACTTTTAATTAACAATATAGTTATTGTTAGGTTAAATTTTAATTTATATAGATAATGAAAAAGATTTCTATGTAAAAAAAGTAACGTTGATTACATGATATAAAGTCATTTTAATATTTTATAAGATTGTTAATATATGTTATTTATAGTAGTTTTTGAATATTCAAAGATATTCGAAAGAATATCGAAGATTCAAAATTTTCGAATAATTCAAATTCAAATCATAGAAATTCAAAATTTTCAAATAATTCGAATTCGATTCATAGAAGTTCAAATCCATTACAAGGCTCTGGACTCAAGACCTTGTATAAGACCTTTGTGTTTTGTCACGCCTACGTGCTTTACGAAAATTTATGAGGGTTGAATTTTGTGTTGCTGTGTCGCATCTTCTCGAATTTCTGAGATACATTATTTACTCCCCTTACATTATCATTTTTCAATCCGTATTCCGTGGATATTTTGTTATTCGTGAAATGTAATGTCAATAAATATTACCGTCAATAAATAATAAGTTGATTTGCTTTCAATTTGGTTTAAATAGCACTCTCTTAAATTACTTTAAGAGAGTTCATTACTTTATTCCCAACAGCTATCTTTAATAATTAATGTTTGTCTAATTCATTATTTCTACCTGCATAAATTATTACACACACATACATGCGCAAACCTAAAATGAAAGAAATATATCTGTCTTTATTTAATTAGTTCAAGACCCCTTCAAAAATATTCATTCGTTCTTTTAATTATTTATCTTTTATTCATTAGGTCATTCCATATTAAGATAATATATTAAGATAAGATATCATGATAATCAATAATTCGTGGAAAATTTTCTGATATAAAAGTAAAGCTACATATATATCGTATTCCTTCTAAAAAAAAAGAGGAAAATAATTGATTTTGACCAACGATTCAGACGCACGATGCATTTAAGGCTTAAAAATAATTTATTTTCCGGAAAGGCACATTTATCAAACAGGCGTGAAAGGCATCAACTTTTTAGAGAAAAGTTCGAGTTGAGATTTCTTAATAATCAGTATTCTCTTCTTTGTTACTTAATGACTTACGGTTGGCCGTCTTTAAGAAAGGGAGATTGTTTTATTGGGAAATCGGTCATTAATTTTCGCTAATGAGAAAGTAGAAGCGGCTGCGGAATCATTGGATCTCTCAACAATTTTGACCAACTTGTCTCATTTCCTATGTATGATTGATTAATCAAACGCGAAAAACTTTCACCATTACGCATCCGGCAAAAAGAATTTTATAAATTATTCTTTTTGAGATTATTAGCGACGAAATTTTTAGTATTTTATTGAAATCTTTTACTTATTTTAGGATACTCGTTCACTGAGAGAAAAATGATCGCGATTACCATAAGTTAATTATAATTTACAGGTCATTCTATACCAATTATATATTTATAGTTGTTTTCACCATGTGAATTATAGCTAGTAGTTATTATTACTAAGAAAATAGTAAGCAAATATTAAGAAAATAATTATATTCACTAATTGTGATTGTATTTATTACATCAAAATATTTTATTAAATACTTTTATTCCATTTTACTATATTAATATTTAAAATTATTATAATTTATAATGAATTTTTCTCATTGCTAGCAGAATTATTAATATAAGATTATTATTATTATTATTATTAACGTTACAGCAGTAATAATTACAAAAATGGAGCTTCTAATCATAATTACTTTACTATATAATTATAGTCACAAATATCAAACACTTTTCTCTCGATGTATAAAGCAATAAAAGAATTGTTTCCGGCAATGAAAAATTATGATATGCCGATGTCGTTGCCGCGTTATTGTATCGCGCTGTTCCCGATATCTCGATTAGAACGTGAATCTCCCGAAAGCTACGTGCCGCTGTCGGCGCGGTAGCGGTTACGGGCCGATTTAGAAGTTGTGGTCCGCACCGTAAAATCTCGAGAACTCGGGGAACGTCTTAATACAAGTTTTTCCACGGTACGTTAGTAATCGTACTTTAAAACGAAAAGTTTCCTTGGTGGTGAAGACGGGAGGGCCTGCCACTCTCCATTGCCGCAGGGCCGGAAGCTGCTCCAGTGTGCAAATCGCGCGCATCGCGTACAAAAAGCGCGATTGTATAAAGAGAGAGAGAGAGAGAGAGAGAGAGAGAGAGTCGCCAATTGTGAGTTTCAACGAAATTGGAAATACACAAATTGACATATGTTTAAAAGAACATTTTACGGGATTAAATTTTTTGATTAAACTGACGATTCGGATTTTTGCCAACACAAATGGAGCGTATCGCATTGTATAAATTGTTTTGCAAATAAACGCATGAACATTGCGAACATCTCTATATTGAATTTTTTTTGCATTTTTAAATTGCGAAATGTCAATTTTGTACCCTATAAAAATCCTTTTCTTTTTTTTTTATATGCAGAGAGAGGTGCTAAATAAAATGCTGCATGAATGCTTTGCTCTATATTAAGAATATTATAAACTATTTCCTCGGAAAATATTAGCGTGATGAACGATATAAAATATATTTTTTTTCAAGATGCTTTTAGTATCGTAGATCTCTCCAGAATTTTTAAATTTAATTTATAAGATATTGTGAGCGATATGTTGACAGATCGCTCATGTCAGGCAGAAAGCGCGTAATAATGTTTAAGAAAATAATTTAATTATATTTTTAATTTTACTTATATATCAACAGCGGCCCTGGTTTGGATCAGTACCTATTTCTATACCTATTTCTAGGAAGGGTGGGAGAAAGCGAGAGGGAGGAGGGAGGGAGGCAGCTCTTTTTCTTGACCGCTTCCGCTTCCTGTTAGCCGATAAATTTAACATTACTCTTATCTTCCTTCCCCGTTGTTTTCGGGCGTTCCGGCACTTCGAAAGTACTTGTGCGGTTTCGTGCGAGGAGATATGACCTCGCGGGAACGTGAACGGCGCCGGCGGCACGTATCTCGTCCATTATCGGATTCGCAACAATTTAATTTGTGCCCTTTTAATTGTTCGCAGAGCTTCCTGAGTTTATTTCGGCCCACGCCGTTATGGAGGGCGGCCGAGACGAAGGATACACTGGACAGCGATAGCGTCGCAACTGCGGTGGTCAATCCGGGATACGTTTCTTCGGATAAAGCTTAAATTTAATTATTTATACGCAATATAAACGATAATTTAAAAAAAAAATAATATGGAATGCAGAGTGTCCTGTAGAGCATTGTTCTCTAAGATGCAGGCGTAATTTTTGGAGAAAGCCACTTTGGAGAAAGTAACTCATTCCGTTTTAGGAGTAAGTTACTTTCACGTGAAAATAGAATGTCAATAAAGCAATATAGTGTGGAATACAGAACATAATTAATAAATTTTACATGGCGCAATGGTACTTCTCGGCGAAACTCCGAATCCAGCTTCCAAGAATTATTTAACAGCCAAAAGAATTGCATTTTTGATAATACTCTATTTTACTGAGAAGCTTTTCAGCACGTATCAAAATAGGCTTGTTGGAGCTATTTACATAAAACTAGAAAAAACTAGGGGAGAGTTGCTAAATGTGTACTACTTAAGTTATTTTGTATTGTATTTTTCCATATGGTATTGATTTGTATGAAAATAAAGGTTGAAGTTATTGTAGCTTGATGTTTCAGATACCTACAATGTTTAATCTTTTACCAATAACAAATTAATTTATGACAAGCTTTTTATGACATGCTGCAAAAGGTTTAAACGATCATCTAAATTGTACCTACAAATCTCCTAATTCATATCGCCTTACAAATATCGAATATTTACGAATTAAAATAATTAAAATTATAAGAACTCATTAACTAATACTTACATTATTAATAATTTATCAAAAAAGGTTAAAATATTTAATAATTAGTAAATAATAATAATAATGGAAAAATAAAGACGTCGAAATAAAATTGGCTTGAATTTATTTTTATAATTGAGATATTTTGATTCTTATTAATTATTAGTTTTACCATTATCACTTATCAACCTTACATTAATATCATTTATTGTAATAAAATTTATGGTGATATGATTTAGGAAACTTGATAGACTTTTTTAATAAAAATATCGATTTAATTTTTATAATAATATCAAATGTGTATATACAATGAATGTAAAAATATTCTAAAATGTAGATTCTTTTATAAAAATATAAAAATTCATTATAAAATTGCATTATTATATTACATAAATTGATAAAAAATTAACATAGCTTATATCTGATTTTTCAAAGTATTGTTAGTACGCATAAAACAAAATGTAAAAACCTATTAAATTTTTATCTATAATTTATATTACTCATCTCTAATTTGTTTCATACTTTTGTCACTAAATGTTGCTTATATTGAGTACAAATATAAAATAATAAGAGGTCATATATATATATATATATATATATTTCCAGATAAAAAAATACAGAGTAATATTTTATTTCATAATCATAAATGTACTTTTAGATGACTATGTGTGGATAATAGGAATAAAAAGGTTAATCGTGTTACATATCGATTTATCGCTCCTGTACGATATTAGATATATGAAATAAGATACATTTTATGTAAAATCTCTAATTCAATATATCTCCGTTAAAGAGAAACGTATGTAGCGTGCTTATTTCTGTGAAAAATTTATGCTTCTCAATTTAATTGGTTTTCGCATCCTCTCAGGTTTCTTTCAATTAAACTTTCATTAAAATTTTCTTCTCTCGTATTAAGTCGAAAAATTTGTGTCTCGTTTATATTTCGATTATAAATTCGATGCGAATTTTCAAAACTATTCAATTATTACAACATACATTGTATATTTGCAATAATAATACCTTAGTAGTTGTAAATATTAAGTAAAGTACCTGTAGAATATAACCGTAAGATAATTTGCGTCGAGAGAGGCGCGGTCGCTCACTGTCGCTTGAGTCAACAAAGCAACGTTAGAAAAGCGGAGAGACTGTTCCGTTGCTTTCGCGCTGTCCCTCCTGCTAATTAACGTCAGCGAACATGGCTACTACTCGGGATTCCGTGTCTCTGCACGTTGTAATATCAGACGGGGACGGCCGCTTATAAGCCGCCTTGCGGAGCCGCGAGCGGACGCGACGAATACGCGTTTAATGAAAATTACAAGCGGTTGGCGTCGCGCCGCGCCGTGCCGTATGTACAATGTGCCGATCGATGCGAGAGATTTGATGATGCCGCGGGACGCGGTGTTGCAGCGACGTGAGGAGTCCCCGAAAAAGACCACGCGCACAACTTAAATAACGGAATAATGCTTTATTTAACGGCCGCAATAACGAAGACTAATGTCGAAGTCTCGAGAAGACAGAATCTCAGATTGTGCATTAATAATTGGACAATACGCGTGGATAAATATAGAGCAGAGACGTTTAAATATTGATGACATTCCTCGAGATCTAACTTTGAAGTTGCGCTCTTTAGATGTGTCGCGTATGCGCGCACGATCGGAAATTAGAAATGGAGAACGCCGATATATAATTCAGGAAATATAATTTTATCAAAATATTCCGCCCAAAAATCTGAATAGGCGAGAATCTCGGAAATTGAGGACAGTATGCTAACGTATGAAAATCCGTCTTCGCAAAAAAATGCGAGATATGCAAATGGAGAGTTATTCTGGAAATGCATTATCACGAATTGTCATCGCGCATTTTAAATTTCTCTCCGCGTTTAGGTGGCCGAGACACTGTCTGTCTGCCGTTCGGCTAATTTCGAAATCGAATATTTTTTTCTCCTCTCGAGATTTTTACACGGTGTGGTGGGATTTTTAAAGAGGGAGGTGCCTGGAGATAGCTCAAGGCGATCACGGCATTTCGGCGCGAAAGATTTCCATTGCGTGATGTTTCCGTGATATCTTTAATTTCGCCGGTCACCGTTTTCCGAGTGTTTGTGTCACATTATTCGGTGCATTATCGCGGCAGGTGATTGATGCGGTTATCTTGCCGCAGATTACATTGTATAATATTTTATCGATCCGTATAATCGCCGACTTTTTCCCTTCGACGATTATACGGATTATACGGCATTATTATTCGCGACATAAGTACGAACACATCGGAGATGACCGTCGGAGTTTTTGCCGTTTCTGGTATTCCGTGGGGAGGGCGGAGAGGGACAAAATTTATATCGAAACTAATCGTATTCAGCGACGTAATTTCCATTTGATTCAATTATCCTCCCCTGTCTTGAATCTTACAAATACCTTTTAAAGAAGTTCTTTTTCGGGACAAAAGAAAGTTTTCTATACCTACACTTCTCTAATCCTTTTAAACGCTTGTCAAACGCAGATTGTTGTCAAAGATCACGGAAATAAATGTGAATAGGATGACCGACTCAAAGCTTTCTATTTAAAGAGGAAAGAATTATTTCTGTGATATTTAATAGTGGTGTTAATGGGTATCGGTTAAAGTGACAAAGGACATATTTACTTTTTTTGTCTCATATTCAAGTTTGATCGCAGCTTTATACTAAAACGCCCATAACCGTTCATATTAAACAGTTTCACGTGAACGGAGCAAGGAAAATTTTGGTCATTGTTAGAATGAATGAAAACTTCGGTCGATAAATCCCTTATTAGTTTAAGCTAAATCTTATTGGTCATCGCGCGCTTTCTATTTGCTCCTTTTCACATTCGCTCACATCCGCACGTTCAGGACCGAATTAATTGAGTCGGTCCGGGGGATGAAAGAGAATATCGACGCGGGGCGCGCGTATCAAGTTTTACTCCGAATCCGATTTACTTTTTCGTGAAACCGGAGCGAGTCGACGCGACGCGATGAGACGCGACGCGACTTGCCATATCCCGTCGTACTTTATTGTTAAGAATATCACCGCTCGGATCAGATAATTATCGGCTGAAAATAATGGAAGGCACGGAGATAGATTCGGCGGAACAATTACGTCAGCGTACAGAACGACGTTCCCGCCGGCAATGAACGAGCCTCATTATACCGGCAACCGCGCTAACGATACGCGCGTTCGTGGCCTTTTCTTTTTATTCAGTCACGTTTACTCTCTGGGAATTGCTGTTAAATGTTCTTAGAGCTTATTTCGCTCTTTAAATCGAGTAATAAGTCGACGGATCAACTAACCGCTTGCACGCGACCGTTCTCTGGACGCTCTCTGAATCGCGACAACACAAAAGAAATATTAATCCATTGAAGAACATAAATGAAAAACATTAAGAGTTTCAAACTTATAGTAGTTCTTATTTTCTGATCATTTCAGATTAGCTGAGATTGAGATTATTAAATAGATATCGCTTAATATCTCTACAAGTTCTCAAGCCATGGTTTTTGCATTCTCAAAAGACGTGAATTTATTTATAAAATAAAGTAAAATTTTATTTAAAATGATGTTATTGTAGTGACTAACAAATGCGTGATTTTACGTCGATTTATCCTAAAGAATTACATGTCTTCTCAACTTCAAAAAAAGTCAACTTTTTTTTCAATCTTAAATTATTCTTTGTAGTGTCTAAAATATGGGGAAAAAGTAGAAAGTTACCTAAAAATATATATATTATTCACATGAATTTTCTTAATAAAAACTTTAAACGCGTTTTTTTTCAAAACCATGCTTTTCAAAAGTTTTAGTGCAATAAACAATTTTCATTTTTTTTTAATGAAACAAGTTTACACTTGTAAAATGCAATTCTTTATGTCTGTCGGGCTATTTCTTTAATTTTTTTTATTATAACAATTTTTATAAACTTTTAAAGATCGAAAATCTGTCAAACTTTTTTATAAATTCTATAACTTTTCGGTTTTTACAAAATTTTGAAATCTGGCCCGTCAGGCTATACTGACACAATCATTCTAGAAACTCGTAATCATTTTTCTTATTTTCGATTGTTTTACAGAATTTTAGAACGCTAAGACTGGAGGAGTGGGTTCGAGAGCAGTTTCATAATCAGTAAAAGTCAATTTAAATAAATCAAAAAATATTGTTTTAAAAATTATATTGTTACACATTAACAATCAATAGAACATGCTGAAAGCAGATTGCTAATTTTTATAATCGAGCACACGCTCGTATAACTTATGATATTAGTCAACCATTCTTATGAACTCATATTCGAAGTGAAGATCATTGGGACAAAAAACCAGAACAAATTGGAGCAAAATTTACGGCGCCTATTGCCCTGGAGAAACCACGAGCAGGAGAAGCGGAGCAGCGAGCGGTGTTGCTGTTGATCCATCACGGCCTCGCCTCATATTGGTGCCTTTCGTGACATTCCGTCGAGAGAAAGAAGAAAGGAAGGTAACAGAGACGGGAGACGTAGCCCCTGTAGCTGCCCTCGCGACAATAATTGGCGAAGGGGAGCACGCGTCCCACCGCCCTGGGCAGAGGCGCGGCGCGGGTGGACTCTCATGAATTTCATGTTCCGCCCGTCACGCCTCTGCTCGCCCCGTTCCGGCCAAAAATTGCCGGAAGCGGAGGCACGCGAGCAGGAGAATGCAAATGCCACGGCGACTTTAATAGCACGGATTATAAAACAGATCCGAACACCCGGATCCGTCCGCGCCCGCGCGTGCGTAACGCTGCGCTTGAAAATTTAAATCCGCTCCACGGATCCATATAATTCCATTATGCCTGCATTTGTAGCGCGCGGGAGAGCGAGCTTGTTTTTACCCCGAGTCCGGTCTCGGTGCGACGCGTGTTTGCGCGGAGTTCACGGCGGACAGAAAAAGAGAAAGGGTTCTGCAAACTTCTGTTACGTGTACAAAGATGATTGGAACTTGGTGTTAAACTCTTTTAATTAAATTGCTGTTAAATTCTACCGGCGATCTACTTGGCGATCCTTCTTCGACGTAATGTGGACACGTATAATATATTAATAAGAAATTTTTTTTTTTAAGAATATTGTTTTAAGGGATTACGCACCTTTTCGATTTTGAAAAGTTATTGATTTTTTGGGGGAAAGGATAATAAATAAATTTGATATCTGATACAAAAAGGACATGTTTCATTGATTATTAATGTGTATAACAAAATAATTTGTTAAAACTGTTTTGATTTATTCAAATTTCCTTTTACTGGAGCCTAAATTAAATTATCGCACTGACTTTTGAAAAGCATGGTTTCGAAAAAACGCGTTTAAAATTTTGATAAAGAAAATTTATGTGACTAATTGTATTTTTCCCATATTCTACACTGTAAAAAAAATTCAGTAAATATACATATAATAGATGTAAAAATTACACGATTAGTCTCGTAAATATAAAAAAAATCATATACTTTTATAGAAATTATGTAATTCTACAAAAAATATGTAGATTTGCTTTTACTGAGTAAATATATCTTATTTTACACGGTAAATTATGTATATAACAAGATATTTAAATATTATATGTAATTATCTAAATTTTTGTACGTAATACAACAATATTCCATATATCGCAATGAAATATAATGCGATTAACGTTCATTGTGCATGCGTGAAAACTCTGACCACCTAATATCACTATGTGCGGGCACATAGTAAGTAGTCATTCTATTATTTACAACACGATAGAGAGACAATATTTGAATGTATAATATGTAATACAATTGCAAAACGTATTGACCTTATCATTTCTATAACTTTCCATATATGTTGTAAATTTACTTCTACAATCTGCTTAATTACAAATTACAAAATTAATCTTACCTTTGTATATTGCAAATTTACAAATGCGTAGAAATTTACATTTAGTAACTTTACACCTATTATAGTGGGTAATTTTGAGAAAAATTTTTTACAGTGTAGATACTACAAAGAATAATTTAAAATTGAAAAAATTGACTTTTAACGTACACGTGCACGAGGTGTTTCAGAATTATCGAATTTTTTCTGTTTATATATTTTTTTGACAAACGTGGTGATAATTTTTCTTGATAAAAACTTTATAAGAGATTATCGTTTAGATTAAATTTTTAATACTAATAATATTATATAAACCGTTTAGTCTCTTAAGTTAGATTGCTGTGAAAATTGATTGATCAGAAAGTTTCGTAATTTAATTTAATTGTATTCCCAAGACGTAATCTCTTTAAGACTTATTAAATTAAGCCTCATCAAATCCGAGTTTATAAAAAAATTTCATGCCGAAAAGTTCGACGCATTTTGGTTCTTTCTACGTACAGTAATAATAGTAAAATAGCGAGATTTCCATTCTATTATATCTTGTTTTTTTTCTTTTGCTATGTATCGAATTCGCAAAATAAATTTACAAGTAGCTGGATTCAAGATAAATTATCAACTAAACTAAATTCAAAATAAATTCAGCAAAATGGTAGCAAATATTATTCCCAAGTTTTAAATGTACCTAACATCAAACGCACATCAAATTTACACTAATAATAACTAAATAATATTGAAATTACGAACGTTCTGAAAAATGATGCTTTCGATGAAATTTTCATTAACCGAGAGTTGTCGAACGGAGTTACAATTTACATCCCAATGGCTCAATATTGAGGACACATTTCCGCCATTCCGTTCATATTTATTGGAATTATCAATAACTTTCCACTTAATTAAACAAATTGAATTATTATCAGGGTATATTATGTAAATGCCTTCTCGATGTTGGCGGAAAGGAGATATTTCGTCATACACGGTGGCAAAATAGTAACGACGTGCAAATGGAATGTGAAAAAAAAGATCCGATCAATTTAAATAAATTTCGCTCCATTTTTAATCTCACAAAATTACCTTCATTCCTCCGCATCAATGTCAGAATCGAGCAACAAAATGAGAGGCAGACGTAATTTTTTTCAAATATTCATTAAAATCACAATTACTAGAATAATTATGACTTCTGATAACACTAGTCGACAAAAATTCAACATTTTTTGGCCTTGAAGAAAACGAAGTTGTTTCTGGTAGATTTTGATGCGCTGATTACGAATCTGGTCACAAAAATGTCGTATCACATCAAGTTTTTGAGATATTCTAACTTAAAGGTGCAAAAAATGAGGTTTTTGGCCATTTTCAACGACTTATAAAATGTCTAATAATTTTTTTTCAGCATCCAGCCGGATGTCACATTAAAGTGTTAGTCTTACCCTTTCCAACATATTCGATTGCTATAATCCGACTTTTTTTCGTTGAAATAGAGCAAATTGAATTTTTTTGTTTTTTAACCTCTTGTGTCACATTTATTTGTATTGAATCGATTGTTTTGAAAATTTATATCGGAAGGTTTTTCTGGTCGCTGATTATGAATTTGAAGACAATTTTCAAAACAGTCAGTTACAAAAACACAAAAAACCTGACACAGAAGGTTAAAAAACAAAAAAAAATTCAATTTGCTC
>QKQZ01006306.1:0-40722 GCA_003595255.1 Solenopsis fugax | reverse complement strand
GGATTTTTGACCAATTTCTCATTTTTGCTTAATGGTTTTATAACTTCACAATAAATTATTTTTTGGCAATGCCGATGGTGCAGTCACATTTCTGAGATTCTAAACTTTCATTAAAAAAAATTGTTGAAAAATATTGATTGTAATCAAAGTTACAGCTTGTCAAAGTTGAAAAAAGTTTCCCAGACCCGAAAATGTGTTTCCGTATTTTACAGGATCGGTGTGTTTAAGGGTTAACTTTGGTCAATATGTCATAATATTGCAAATTTTCAAATATTTTTCTACACGCGACTTATACTTCAAAAATACATAACGCTACTCAAATTGCGTGCGATAATTTTTCAGAAATCTGAGAAAAATATCATAGACTTGAATGCGAAAGTCATTTTTCATCGTCGTTAGTAATTGCTAGTTTTAAAAATTATTTATTTTGATATAAAGTATATAAATAAATTATAAATAAATTTAATTTATTTATGAGTCTTAGTTCAATTTGATCAAATTAAATTTACACATGTAAATATCTTGAAACTGTACATTAAAGAATGAAGGAATGAATTTGTTCGTCGTTGATGATGACCAGATTTTCCCCGCGGAGCAGATGCTCGCACAGCTATGGTGGTCTCAAGCTCGTGCCACAATTAATACTGCAGGAAGTGCAGCCGAGGAACGCGTGTACGTGTACTGGTACGCACACACCCCTAAGGCATGAACGATAATATGTGTTTCAGATAACGAGCACCGTACCGTCCTGTACGACTTAACTCTATTTACATAAAGGCATTAATTAGAATATTATAGTTTTGCGTAATGCGCTGTTCGCCCTCATCTCTTTCTCCTCCTCTGTGTCCCCGCGTGGTTTCCCCTTTTTGCTTCCAGCATACCCTTAACAAGGTGTAACTTTAAATATGAGAATACTTTGTGTGTCGCCTAACGAAAGATTCTTACAATGAAATACTGGATAAATCCTGCTTAAGCTTATATTCCGCGCTCGCAGATAAATAAACTAACAAGTGATATAATCACAAAAAAGTATCTTAACTTTTTTATCCTAAATATCTTTTTGTAATGATACCTGCAATGTATTATCTTTTTGCAGGAATTAAACTATTCAACATTTTAAGAATTGATGAGAGTAAAAGTAAAATTTTAAAACTTCTATAATTCGTATATATATATTATATAGTATTATATATTATTTAGTAATTTAGAATGTTATTAAAGTAAAAGTAACGATTTATCTAGTAAAGACTGCGTAAAAAGAACGATTCTGCTGAAATACAGATCTGAAAATAATTATGTTGAATTATTTAAAAAATTATATTGGACGTTTAAGATGGTTGTTAAAAATATCAAAACTTTTTGCAGTAATGTTATCATGTTCAAATATAATTAAATGGCCCAACATAAAATTATTATTTGATCTAAATTTTTCTTTCCGGCTGTTATGTACTGTATCGTGTTATAACTGTTCGCATTTAAGCAAAATTACTTTACCATTAAGTGGAATTGCACTGGCATCCAACCGAGCTGTGTCGTCTGCGTGATAAATTAAATTTTCGTACGTCCCGGAATAGCTGTTAAGAGTTATGTGAGCGTGAAATTTCCGATGCCTCCGAAAATGATTGCCGGTCGTACACAATGGTACGTTGATCTGCTCCTCAAGTCCGTTACAGCCGCGAAACGCCATTGTAAGGTATTATTGACACGGCATAATATTTCTGTAATGACCGTCCGTTGGAATGAGACACAGTCAATGAGCCGATCGATCTACGGATTACCGAGTCCATTACCGAACACTTCCTCGAACCCATATTTCTCCTTCGGTGCCCATTAACATCTCGTTCATCGACACCGGGTAAACCGTACGAGTGATGCGCGAGCATCATCCAATATCCACAAAAATCACCACAGTTGTCCCTGATCGACGCGAGAAAAACTCATTAGACCCTAATGAACAAACGCACAACGAAAGAAGAAAAAGATCAGCTATTTACAGTTTTAATTAAACCATTAAACCAATAAAAATCTTGCTTACACTTGTTATAAGTGTAAAGATAAAATTTAAAATACACTGAGAGAAATGTTTGGTAAAATCAACCAAAGTTTGGTTGAATAGTGATCAAACGAATTTTATAGTGATAGTTACTAAATATATAGTTATTTTGACCAAACAATTTGTAGCCTTAACCAAATAATTATTTTTGTACAACAAATTACAAAAAGTTTTGTTAAATGTAACTAAGTTTTTGTTATCAGTAACTATAAAATTCATTTGATCACTATTCTACCGATTTCTCTCAGTGTATTCCATAGTGTGTATGACTTTAAAATTAGTTATTCTTATTTCAATACTCATCTCAGTGATACATAAATACAATCTGCTAATATCATTTCACAATTTTTCTTTCTTATTCCAGTTATAGTCAAATATTATATTTCGATGTCTTAAGAGACTCGGACTATCACATCATTTCGCACACTTATAGTTGGAAATTATAATGATATTTATATAGAAGGTATACAGAATATAGAACTTATACAGAACATCCTAAACAGTTCTCAAGCAGAACATCGGAGTCTGTTCGCGATTTTTGATGCACGGCACGAAAAATCGTTAAGATTCCCGCGGTTCTTGCGACGCGCGAGAAAAAAGACGGCGCCGGTGAGCAGGACCCCCCGTTGATGATGATCTTTACCGGAGAGTAAGCGGTTCTCTCAGCTGAGGTCGCGGCGCGGCGTGGTTATTATGCGAGCGCCTCATGCGCGTTAAATACCGGGCCGCGGTTACACGAGTGGCGCGAATCAAGAAACGGGGAAGAAGCCGCTCGGTGTCAACGACCTGCTCGTTCGCCGGCGCACGATGATGTTCCCCGTTCGACGGTCACGTCGAGGGGGAGCACCGAACGTATGTACGAACTGAGACATTGGCCGCTGGTCGATCTTTCGCGAGGTCATTGGACCAAGGCCGGTCCTACCTGCCGTGCACATACGTATGAGGAGCATGAGCTTCTTATCCACGGTTACAGGGTGTTCACGAAATACAGCCCACTTGACCTTTGAAAGATGTTCTTTTTGTGCGCGCCGACAGAAAGAGAAAAGAAGAAATTGTTATTGTGCGACATTATGCAGTGGGTTTAAATAGACTCGTGTTTAGAAAATTTTCAAGTGCTGATTGTTTATTGGCGAAGTTGTAAAGTATCACTTGTCTCTGACCATTCTAGGCATTAGCTCGAAGTGCTTCAGCGATTGTGACTTCCCCGTTTCGTGATTAGCACAGAGGATGTCTAGTTCAGTAAAGAAACAAGTTTGCAAAATATTAATAACTTATAGTGTATATGCTAAGATATGCTATTAATTGAAAAATTATGCTTTCAAGATTGATTTGAATCTGATAGTTAGTCTTCACAAAAAATATCAGGCATTATCAGTTATTACATGAGAATTTATCTCTGCAGTATATCTGATCCCTCTCTCTTCCACTAATCGATCGCCAAAGATATAACAAGATGAATTATGTTGTCAGTGCAGTGTATCTCAATGAGTCTAATGATATCGTAAAGATGCAAATCATTGAAAGTTAAATCTTCTGATAGTTTTCCAAATATATGCTCAATATAAGAAAATTAAAAAAAAATACGTTTAAGGGATCTGGGGCTTTGATTTTTTATTTTGGAAGCTTAGATACTCGTATGATGCAAGACCTCAAAAATTTCTAACTTAATCTACTGTATTTCTATATTATAATTATCTAAAGAACGAATGCAATAAGATAAATAACATGAAATTAATTATAATTTAATAATGCCATTTTAAAAAATATTGTGATAATATAATGAATAATATAATTAATTTTATAATTTTATAATATTACTATTCTGATTCAATTTAACGCGCTGCGTTTCAAGACCAAAAATAATGGTACGCAATTCGAAAATTAGAAAATGTATATAAAATCACACAAGAATTATTATTTAAGCATTAATTAAGATTCTACTATGACCAGCTGATTTTAATTGTATTATATACATCGCGGTCTTTAATTTATTATATACATCTTATCCTAATTATTATTTTAATTATTATCATTTTTAACGCTACATTTATTTATAATATATGCAATTCTCAGCGTATTACCGTTTAAATCGGGAATATCCCAAAATTTCCCATGTTTCATTCCCACCCACGCTTTCCGCGAGATATTATATGAAGCAAAGGCGCAGCAAGAACTTACGAAAAGGAGTAAAAAAAGGCATTTATATCGCGTAAAGTCGCGACAGCGTCAGACCGTCGCGGATATTCCCCTTTCCGCGAATCCGTCGCAGCGCTAACGAGCCCGGACGCGCTTATCGCCCGATACTCCGCTCCACGTGGCGGAAATAAAATCCCACGAAAACGATCGCAGGCGCGACCGCAGAATTTACACGGTGCTTCCACCGCGATGAATTATTGGCTTTTACAAAATGATCCTTAGACGGGGTCTCCGTCGTACCAGTCAACAGCCTGCGCCTCGTGTGCGCTTTACGACGTGCCGGGTTTCCAGCCGGTGATACCTGTTCCGGATACGCCGGGACAGAGCAGAGGCGTAACGCGAGGAGACGAGAAAATTTGGAAAAAAACCTGCAAATGTGTCTACCTTGAGATGCACCTGACGATTTAATGAGATTAATTAGATTGCTTCCTTTATCAATAAATATAAATTATCAAAATATTTGAAGATAGAAAATGTATAGGTGAACGTATTTAATGTGATAGTGTAAACGACAACAAAAGAAAGAAGAACGGAATTCACAGAATCTATCAAAAATAGTGTCAATAACGCAGTAATTGTTCTTTTTCTAATACATATAGCTTATTAGTAATTAGGGAAAAAAAGAAAAAAAAGGAAGAAAATTAGGAAAAATATATATGCATATACGTGTTTCGTATGACACTTGACGCGAGACACTATCGTGTCTCTTGATATTTTAAACATTATATACTCTTGAAGTGCATATCTTATTACGCCACTGGTTCCGAAATACCGCACAAATGTATATCATCGGTCTCGTAGGAAGCGAACGCGGACGCCGTCAGGTTCGTCAAGTTCGGCAGAAGACACGGTGCAACGTCGCATCTGCATCGAATGCTAGCATTATAATATACGGGCGTGAATTCCATGAGTCGAAGAAAGCGATATAGAGAGGCGCTCCCGTTGGTCTGCGTTGTTGGTGTTTTTGCGCCGAGGTGCAATGCCACCATTACTCTTGCCCGATGCACTTCCTGCTGCACTCGGCTGGACGTTGGGCAACGACGTCGATGCATTCGTTCATTTGTCATCGCAATTAACGCGCATTAATGCAGGGTGA
Source organism: Solenopsis fugax (assembly GCA_003595255.1). Taxonomy (NCBI): domain Eukaryota; kingdom Metazoa; phylum Arthropoda; class Insecta; order Hymenoptera; family Formicidae; genus Solenopsis; species Solenopsis fugax. The sequence goes on along the minus strand of QKQZ01006306.1, from coordinate 35,377 downwards.
CGTTTTGTTTGCGCGGTATATCAGTAATTTGAGTACTTCATAAATGAATGATATTATCTATCTTTACAATAATGATACAAAACAATACATATCTTTATTCATACATACAAAACTGTGAGCAGGTAATACAGTTTTTGATTCAAGAATTTAATTTTTAAAGGAAAGAGAAACTTTATCTAAGTTTTCTCGATTTTTAAATCAGTTTACTCAAAATGTTTTACATTATATCATAATTAAATTTTTAATTGCTTTAAAAGCTTAATCAAAGTAAAATTTTAATTTGTTATTTGTTAAAGCTTTAATAATCAATTTTTCTTATCAAGCTTTGCTAAATTTAATTTAAGATTGATCGATTTAAGAAACGATAAGCTATGATAATTCTATAATTATTAATGCATAAAAATACTTAACATTTAAATAAAGTAAATATTATATATAAAAAGAAAATTATAATTTAACATTGTCTAAAGATATTGGGAGAAAAATTTTCAAAAATTATTACATGAAAACAAATAATTCTATTAAATTCTAATTCTCTAAAATTACAAAGGTGAGCGCTCCCTATTTACCGTTGTTACAGCTAAGCTTTCGTGCCAGTAATGAATTTGACTCACGTGATAACGTAATGGTATTCTCGTTACACATAATTAGCCGGTTTACGGATTGTAACTAGTCGGTGAGGCTCACTCTTGGCGATTCCACAACAACTCGTACAATTTGCAGGACTAGGCGCGCATGTTACGCCGATCTCCTCTAATGGCGAAAACAACAATAATTGTCGAGCTTGATTGCCAGGTCCGTGTTCCCATCCTCCCTTTCTGTTGCTGGCTTTTTACTCTCGCTGACCATTCGTCACACTTTCCGGCCCACCACGAATGCGCGATTTCTTGCGCTTTCTTATGATAGCAAGAGATTTATTCTCCGCGACTATCATTTCGTTGTAAAAATTTTGTAATAAAAGAAACGTCAATTTTTGTGTTTTGAAATTTAACTTATCAAAAAAATCCTCGATTTTGAAACATTAATTTTGATATTTTGATCGAGGATAGATTGGCTACATATCAGAGAAATCACGGGCAGCGAAAACACTTTTCTGAGACGACTTCAGTAATTCCGATAGAATTAGGTTTCATAGAGTTCTATTATTTAAGCCCGACGTCGATAAGCACGGTGATGGAAAAAGCAAATAACTTTATTAGCGATCGTGTGCGTCGCGTATAAACCCCGAGAGACTCGTTACTAAGTATAACCCCGTCGATTACTTTCAATTCCGTCTCCTTGGGCAAAATCGATTAGCGTTAATGACAAAAATGAGAAAGTCATTTATTTAATGGTATCGTGCCCTTACCCAGTTATCCCCCCCCTAAGAGAGCGAACGGAGCGGAGGCTCGGGGACTCCTGTTACCGGCTACGGGGCCCGCTCTGCTACATCGTGCCCCGTCCCTAGCTTCGATCGCTCATACCGGCACGATGTCGATGATCGAAAGCATTGAGCCCGATCTCTCGCGGGACTTGTATCCGTGCAACTTCCTACACGCGGAGCGCGCGCGGCGTGTTGTAAATAATCGGCATCCGCTCGCAATAAACTCGTTGTAATCGCGACCGAATGGCCATGTGCCGACCGGCTCCCTATGGGATTCCACGGCTCCGATCGTGCACGCGGCCTGCGTGGCAGCTAATCGATTCCGCAACGCAATTGAAGTATCGAGCCGAGCGCCGTTCAAAATATCCCCCGAGAAGATGTTATCAACGATGTATTCGGGTGAAAAATTGAAAATTGATGTGAGACCGTTTTCCGAAGCGTCTCTCTCGCTGACGGTATCATTAAAGAAATTAACACGCGAATGTTTATTTTACTTATATACATGTATTCTTTGGAGAAAAGTTTTCGTTATTGTGAATAATTAAGCAAAGAATCAGGGATTAAGAAAATGCAATACGCAAAAATTTTCAGATTAAAGAAATATTGCCGGAATATTTTAGGATATCCAATATCAATTTTTAAATTAGAAATCGAATGCAAATAATATTGCAGAAGGCATGCTAAAGAGAAATCTGAGAGCGACCATCTCGGCCTTTTCGAAACTCCTGTACACTAGTGCCAGTACATTCATTTTTGAAATTAGTACTACAGAGCACATCTATTTTACAACACTGCCGATAAAAATGGTTCAAGTCTGAGCTAAAATCATATAGTGGAAGTAAAAAAATTTATACCCCCACTGTATGATTTTAGCTCAGACTTGAACCATTTTTATCGGCAGTGTTGTAAAATAGATGTGCTCTGTAGTACCAATTTCAAAAATGGATGTACTGGCGGTAGTGTACGGAGGTTTTCAATGATCCCACGGAAAAAGCCGGGATGGTCGCTCTCAGTCTAAACTAAAGATCTAATAAATAAGCGAATTTTTATTATTTAGAGCAATTTTTAAAAATTACAAAAGAAAGATTGTTTGCTAATTATAGAACACATCGATTCGATACTTGGGAAATGCGACGTTACACAGTATTATATATCAAATCCAATTCGTTATTAAGACTTAAAAAGATTTTAATCACTGGCTCAAAAGTTAGTATTACTCAATTCAATTATTTTTCTTGATGATTAATAAAAATGTTAGATTTTTGTGCGTAGGTGGATGTATCTAAGCTAGAAGCGTAGCGGTAATGCTCGGGGGCAATAATCCATCTCTCTTTAAGGCCCTCTCGATCTCCCGCAGGTTAAGCGCTCACCTGGCCTCAGGTAGTCCGCGTGCTACGCAGGAGACCCCGACCTGCCGACTGATCTATCGCCTTGAAGGAAACAGGGGCTGTTCCGCGGGGTTTGACGGCGCGGAAATTAACATGATACGTGGGAGTATACATGTGTAGTGATAGATAGTAGTATCGAGAGACAATAACTAGTATACTACAAATTTTATTGGCGAACGACTGTGCAATATCGCGCCGGTAATATTTCCTCGATATACCGCGGCGTATCAATTAACGACGTGACATAACTGGTGACAAGACTATTGCTGATAATATTTCTTCGATACATTCATGCTTCGATAAGGACTATTATCGCGTTATGTTATCGTCGACAAGATCATTATCACGTTGCTAATGTTTCTTTGATATATTACAATATATCAATTGTTTTAGCGCAATAATGTTAAATTAATATAATTACTATATATATTCTTAAATAATGTAATTTCAATATATCGCCGATCTAAATTGTTACATAATTAATACTTAATTAATAACAGGATTATTCATATTGTTTATGACAAAATTGTTATAAGAAATTACTAAAAAATATCTCTAATAGAAAAGCTTGAAAAATTCTTTAATTTTTAAATAAATCTTAAACAATCTTCTCAATTATTAGGAACGTTTTTATTAATTTCTTCTGTCGATTACAAATTATTTAAAGAAATTTTTTAACCAATAATAATTGACATACTTAAATATGGAAAAAATATAAAGAACATGAAGAAGGAATGTTTTAATTTTTGTGGCATCAATTATGCAAATGGCAAGGTAAAACTAATGTTCTATTATTAGAATGTCAATCATTGGGCTGACCAAGCGGCGCCAACGCGAAGCTAACAATTTACTTGTTGTATCTCGCCTATCGTTACATAGATCTGTGAAAAATGTTTCTCGAGGAAATCGCGTCATTTCCGGCGATTCGCCTTCCGGCGACAATCCGCGAGATTCGAGATAACGTCGACGCCCCATGAACCGGGCGTGCCTTTAAAATCGTAGTTTACACCTCGACCGATCTGCAATTATCGGATACGCGTCGGTATCTATCGGGAGGGACTCGTCGTTTTCTCCCGTATCTCGCTAATCGTTCCACTTTACTGCTGACCACATAAGGAGTATATGTCGTTGAAATAATAATTGTCACAGATATGGGATCTCTCGACGAAAGAAGGATGGCGGGCCTAAACTATGTTTTAAACAGTTATTGCAATAGTATTGCCGACGGGCCCGTCGGGGGAAAAAAGCTTAATTTAATTAGAACGAGAATTTATGACGAGAGCTTATGTTATATTGAACGTTTAGTATCGCATCTGGCCCTGCCTATATTGCGACCCGATTTTTCCAATCGAGTGATCTATGCCAGGAAACTATCAACAACTATATGCAGCTCTCAATAGAATAAACGTACACGTTTCGCTTCGGTTGCCATTCGATTGCAATTTTGATTCGATAAATATGCTAACAGTTGTAGTAAATATCGTTGTCTCTCGGTTGACAGATATTAATTCCTAATTACTATCATTGATTTTTTGTGCGGCGATTAGCAGTGCTAATGTCATTTTTTAAGAAGTATTCGATTCGATTCGATTCCATATATATAACATAGACAGTGATTGATGTTGTTAAATACATTTTAAATTTATAACTCAGTTTCAACTCGCAAGGATGACTAATCTGTCTGTACTGCAGTCATTTAGGCTTAGCGAACCTACAGAGACCGGAGTTCAGCACATACATTTACTCACACTTGCATACATATACGCACATTTCTATATGTAATAAATATAAAATTATAAGGTCGAATGAACATGCTATATAAATTCATCTGCGTTAGAAAAAAATTAAAAGATACATTCGGGTGATTTAATTACTAGCAACGTCAAGTTTATTTGGTTTATAGGCTCCATGTACAATAGGCGGGAGAAAATAACATACATAAAATTATGAAGACATTAGGAAGACAATTCTAATTCCGGTTCCTTCTGAAATAAATGACCATAGATGTGGTACGGCACCGCCGATGCTCAACCTACGATTTCTAATATTGGCCCGAGAGCGATATCATTATACCCGGACGCGATTATGTACCTGCCAAACCCACATTTTCCTCGTTTAAATGAAATATTGCAAATTGTGGGTTGGGCGGCAGCCACGCCGCTCAGTGACTCAACTATCCGCGTCGGTCTCGGAGATCTGACCCCGTCATGGTAGTCGACGGTCAGAATGTAGACCGCGCAAATTGCTCGGCTAGAGCTGAACAACGAAGGTACGACGAAGAGAGACTTCATTACTCTTGTCATCTGGCGAATGACCAATTATCGCGCGTCGACTTTCCCGCGAATACCTCGCTTCCTACAGCCGGTCGGTGGATAGGCGGTGGTTCGCACACCGGCGACGTAATGAAGTGACGCTTTCGATTCTCGTATCCTGTTGTGCACGTGGGTGCGGTGCACATCGTACGCGCATTAGACGCGAGTATATCGTAACGTGCGACCAACAACTTTGTTGGCTGCGAACTGCGCCGCGATCGTGTATGCAAAGGCGAATTTCCACGATTCGTATTTGACGATCATTCTGGATGAATCATTCTAAGCGAGAGTAACGCAAATCGTATAAACATGGTTTCCATGAATATAGCATTAAATACAAAGTAGAAGTGAAAGTTAGAGCAATGACTTTTATTCTTTTATTATGTTGAAAAATTACAATTTATTTAGAATGATTAAATTAAGAAATATCGTATGCGTTTAATAAATACGTTTTTATATTTGTAATTAATTACAATAAATTGGTTATATACGATTAGAATAGCTCAGAAACGTAAAATTATTTTCGAGTGAATATGTTTCTCACACACTTATTTTACTCTTTCGAATGATTCACCAGGGATGATCTCTGAAAACGAATAATGAATAAATTAGTCTTTATAAACATCTCAGCACCATCAAGTTGTCCATGGTGTCACAGCTAATATTTAAAACGAATTTTAAAAGATTGTGTAGACTCGGTACACTTTGCTCTAAAACTCTTGAAACGAACGAAAAAGTAGACACATTTTCAACTTCATTATTAAGCTGTATGACGTGATTATGCCAACTCGCCGAAACGTACCGAAACGTGCATAGAAACGAGAGAGCAAGAGGGAAAAAATTTACACATGATTCAGTTTTGAAAATAACTCTCGATGAATCATTCATGAAACGCAAGAGCAAAGATTGATATGTGCAAACAACATCTGCATACAAAAACGTTCAGGTGCGACATGATCATAACAACTTATGTTCGAAGGCAAATATATACTTGATTTTTTTTACGATCATCCAAAATAACTCTATCCGTTCCGCAGAGCAAAACGTGTAAAACGTGTAAATGTCGTATCTTAAAAATTACGGTTTGTAAAATATGACGAAACACGTGAAAAATTATTCTTGTTATTCCGTGCTCAGTCATGTGTAAAAACGAATTTGTTATCCCATCAAGAGCGAACCGTGCAAATACACCTTAAGGCGCTTGGTGTCGTGTGCGGTGTGTGGTATGGCCTCTGGCCACTCGTACAGTATCCCTCAACGATGCATTTCCGGTTTGGTAGCTTGCATCGTGTAGCTCGCGCAGCAGCACGCGTACTGCCACCATTCCTCGTCGCCGTCGTCGTCGCGCCGTCGTCGTTGCCGTCGACTACATACTCGCGGCTTACAGCGGTTATTGCACGGTAGACACGTTGGCTACCATCGGGCTCGGTGCTTCGACGTATTTATGAGCACTTCGTCAATGAACGAACTTTTCCTAAACCGGTCTCTCCCTTGCCTCGCCCTTTTCCGCCGGCGACAACACACGAGTGAGAAATAAAACTAACAAGATTGGTTTCACTTTAAAACAGGATACGAGTGGCCTGATAGTGCCGAGTGGTTAATTCACGATTAAAGCGTTTTGCAAAACGACAATAATTCTCAGAATATTATATAATTTTAAAGTTTGTTTACAAATATATTTAATTCTATTAATATTATATGTATAAAATAATTATTTATATGTATAATAATGAGAGAGGAAAACTATGTTCAAATATTAAAAAGTTTTATGGAAAAATTGAAAAGATTATTTTTGTACAACTCGCACATAATATCATTTTTCAGCCTCTCGCTTAGAAACTTTAACTAATATTTCGTACAAATAAAAAATATTTTATCTACACAATCATTCACGATTTAGATATATGTATAAATTAAATACTTTATGTCATAGCCCGTTATTTTTTATTATGAAAAGTGCAAAGGATCATGAAAAAAATTTGGATAACTTTAATGGCAATTATTTTATTTTATATTTTCGATTGAGTCTTTTTTTAAACCTATTCTTTTATAACTGCTGTACCTTAAACCAGTCCAGCTCGCATCGCGACTGGTTACGGTTTAACTACTCGAATCTTGGAATAAGGATGACTCACGATTAAAAGGAGATGCGGATATTGATGCGTTCTTGTGATTCCGAATCATATGCCCTAGCAGAATCGCAGTGGCGATCATCGCGGATAATGTCAGACGCGAATGTCAGCCGTACGTGGCAAATGCCGATGGCATATGTTTTCCTAGCGAGCATACCGAGTGCATATGCGCGAGCACGTGCATGCAATAACGTAAATGTCGTACGATCTAATCGGCATTTTATTGTTTATTTTTTATTATGTCGTAGAACTAAAAGAGATTGAAATTCAATTAAATCTAAATTCTTTCATTTATCTGATAGAACGACTTCTTCAGATTTCTAAACAATTTCTGAACAAACACAAAGATTGATCCATGAGTTAGACATACGTATGTGCATCGATATAAATGGCTTTGCCAATTCGATCATGATTATAGTAACCAAGCAATGACGTTACTAAGAGGTAACGTCAGGTTTAGATTAACAATGGTAACAAGAACAAAGGAAGAAATCTGATATGTAAATATAATGTGATTTACAATGTGTGTACACTAAGAGAAATCGTTTGATAGAATAGTGATCAAATGAATTTTATAGTTACTGGTACTAAAGACTTAGTTACATTTAACAAAACTTTTTGTAATTTGTTGTATGAAAATAATTATTTGGTTAAGGCTACAAATTGTTTGGTCAAAACAACTATATATTTATTGTAGTAACTGTCACTATAAAATTCATTTGATCACTATTCAACCAAACTTTGGTTGATTTTACCAAACATTTCTCTCAGTGTACAAGAACTTTTCTGACATGTATCATTTATGGGAAAGTCCTCAATTATATTTGTATCCTTTAGAACGATTTCGACTACACGTAAGTTGATGATATAACTGTATACTCGCGTCGACTCCGGTGGGCCTTTTTCATTTCGCTCAGGAGCATTATCAATAGATGTGCGTGATCGTAATTTCGACGATGTCAGGAACTTCCTGAGAAGATCCTCTTTTTTTCTTTCTTTTTTTTTCTTTTTTTCTCTGCTAGAAATATCGACATTAAATCTAATTTGCCCGGCTTTCCGGACATCTCGAGTCGCGACAAGAATGGATCAACATCCGCCGTCGTTCTCTTGATCAGACAAGGTCTTCTCCTGACTTCTGCGAATCCCATGATTCTCGTTAGCGATTTAACTCTGCCGGTGATTCTTACGAAATCTATCCGCCGAGAGAGCTAGAAATTTACCAGTCCAGGAATTTATACGTCGTGTAATTTTTTATGAACGGTTTGAATATGGTAAAATATCGATGGTATCTATCATCAGAATCATTGCCAGGAATGCTTTTAATAATATTTCATTCGAGTAATATTTTAACTTGCTAAATTATAGAACTCGTTAATATTTCGAATTTTTGTATATTTGCATATACCTTTTTAAAACTATATTCGTTTCTCTAAAATCAAAAACATTTGTTATTTTGCTAAAAGAATAGAACTTAATAAAGAATATACGTCTATATTATACGTTAGAATAGTAATATCGTGTAATGTAATCGCGTGTCGCGTAAAATTATTGCGTGTCATATACAAGCGCACGGATCTAGACAATTCAGAGATCATCTACATGACTAGAGTTCATGGATCAAACGACCACGGTCCTTGATCCTGATATCGAGATCCCGGCGATTAACGGGCATTTGCATTTTCACAGTGCGCATTCCAGATACATACGCTCTGATCTAACACGTAGTTGCATAACGCACCACGTATGATGGATTACGCAACTCACGGCACTGCGGGCAGGTATCGGACAGCAACGCGCGTACAGGATGTTCCGTAAATATAGACTCGCTCATTCTCATTACACTGCTAACGGATCGCGAAAAGCGAAAAGCCTGACGTAGCTGAGAAATTGAATCTTGCAAAGACCAAGGAAGAGTAAAAAAAGCGAGGTGTTCATGAAAAAGGTTACTTTATTATCTCATAACTCTTTTGAGAAAAAGAAAGAAGGAGAGGAGGAAAGAGAAAAGCAATGAATATAAAACATAAAGAGGAATCATTTGAGCAAAACTTGTTTTTCATAAATGTGATAATTATTTCATTTTGCAAAGAATTAGCTGCAATTCGTATAACCGCCACAATATTTTATCTCATTTCTATTTATCGCGATAAAAAAATCTGAGGATTATTTTCTAAGTTCGCTTCATCTTATGCAACATTTCGTAACTATTCTCAATTTCCATAAGACCTTTATAGGCACGAGAGTCTCTCAAATAGTCGATCGGTCATCATTAAAAAAAAAGTTGATTGTCAATTCTTTTATGAGAACGATTGAATTGAGAATGATCAATTTTTTTCCTAAAGCAGTAATGCAACAAAAAAGAAAAGTACAATATCATCCATTACGTAAAGGAATATTCAGATTGCATTTTATTTGTTACAGTTTTTGTGTCAAATTAAATATTAATATCTTCTCGTTGTAAAGTCTTGCCTAACATATTCCCTTTCTGCGATGACCGATTCGATTCCCTAGCCGCCTAGGTGCGCGCACACACGAGTGCCTCGTCAACAGCTAACTGTGTTTTCATTTCCTGTCAGGAATAAGAGAGAAAAAAAGCCGAAAGGCCGTCTTCGAACTGTGCGGTATAGTGCAACGCGGTATGCCCACGCCCTTCCGACAGAAACGATCTTCCCTATCGGTCAGGTATGCAAACTCCGACTTACATGTCGGCGGACGGACAGCCCTCCGCAATAAGGAAGCGCTCGTTATGATCGATCTCGCGGACCCGACAATGCCCGGCAGATTATTCGGAATGAGCATTGCGATAAACTCTCTGCCTCTTTCCAGTCAAGGTACCTTCCTCGGATCGATGGCGGGTTTTTCAATAACGCCATAAAATCCCGATTTTAGGAGTCTCCGTAACACAACAAATAAATAAAATGCCACAGAATATAAAAACCATCGTATTCTCGTCATTTTACTTTATTTACTTCAGCCTTTACTCTGCTCAGGAATATTCATGACTATTTTATTCTATTCCTATATAAATATATTTATTTTATTATAGTTACAAGTTACATGAGAATGTTAACGTTATCTTGAACCATCTTTCATATAATGAATACATTTCTTAAATTGTTTATTTTATCTATCGAGAGTCCATGCGTTTGAAGCACTACGCTTGATAAATCCGCAAGTGGCCGTCTCGTACCTATCTACCTAACGAAGAAAAAAAAAATGCGACGGAGCGCAACGATCAACGTTACAATGTCGAACGTTACGATTGCGACGATAACGTTAACTAGATGCCGGGGCGCTCCTCTATTTTGATGGAACGGAACATTCTCTTCCGAGAGTGCCACGGTCCCAAGCGGCGATTAATCATCAATATTAGATCTAACGTTCCAGTACGCGGCCGACAATTTATAGCGCGCACTCTTGGCGGAAAAAATAGGAGAAGAACATCGATTTTTCCGAGCGATACGTACCTGTACGTGTACACCGGACCTGCTAATCTACGAATATCAAATCAACGTCGAACATGCCTCGACTTTCGCGATACATAATTCTAACATTTATACGAGATTACGTCGTAGGTACTGACAATATGCGATTTGCAGAGCAACTTCCGTTCTGATTAAAAATTGTAGTAGCGATGACGCCAACTCGTGACTTAACATTTGAATGAATAAATGATATTTTGTGAAGAGGGGGAGACATACATAAAAAAGTTTATCTTAACAATTATTGTATAAACCTAACAATTTGATACCCTGTTAGAAATTTCTTAATGACTTTTAATTAACATGTAAAGGAAGCTTGGTTCAAGCCCGTAAATGAAAAGTAATGAATGAAAAGTAATGCAGTATATCAATATTTATTTACTAATGTCTTAAATTTTATTAACGTTTTGTATTACTTGTTTGTATTATTTCATTTACGTTTGTATTTAAAGTATATTAAATTTCAGTACACTTATATATTTTAATTCACTTAAGTTTAATTTCATTAACATGTACATTAAAAATCATTTCAGTTACGAGTGATTTAAATATCATTTACAATTGTATATTAAAAATTCATGAAATTTCGTGACATTTTTAACAGTGTAGCATTTACTTTTAAATATGCCAACATTACACTTGCTTTGAGATAAGAAAGTATTTACTTTGTTTCATTTTATTCGTCACAATGTTTAAAGGAAATAAAATACAACCTTGTTATAAGAAATTTATTTTAAAATTAAAAAATACATAAAGGCTATAAGAGTAAAACGCGGTTGTTGTTGCGCACCGTTTAAAATTTCTTTATTTACTTCTCACATGCAGAGAAGTCTTACAATAAGAACGTTTCGACTCAGATTCGAGTCATCCTCAGCTAACGAAAAATAACATTTATTTTAAAATTTATTAGTGCGTGTATCATAAATTATGGATTATTCGTACAAATTACACACGAAAATATTATTTGGGCAAATTACATGGACAATTTATCAAATACGTTGCTACATCAAAAAATTAATTTTTTTCTTATTTATATTACCGATGTTTTAAATAAATATTTAAAATTATTTCCTTCACTTGATGTTTTATATGACAAATTCCAAGAACATCATTGTATTGAACGTTGCTATTGTAAAATTATTTTACCATATAAAAAATGAAAAACTCTGATAAATCGTAAAAAGCCACTCTTTGCATTATTTTCTTCTTGATCATAATATAAAAAAAAATATAACTGTTCTCCGTTGCGAAAGAATACATTTAGCGACGAATAACATCGTAATGCGCGAAAGCGCATTCCCCGCAGGATTCATAAACACACAGACCACGCGGCGCAAAAATGCACCGTACATCCAGGAAGAATCCCGAGGATCACCTCGGCGCGTTCCGAATTACTCTGCGATAGTCGGCTCCGAGCGACGTGTTATCGAGATCGCGGTCGCTGATAATCGTTTCGAGTTCAGCATCCGACGGTGAGGAGAAAGAGAGAGAACAAGAAAAGAGGAGAGAAAGGGGGACGCTGGAGAAAGAAAGAAAAAGAGAGAGAGAGAGCGGTCCATGTCGTGTCCACGGGGCGTGCACAGTTATCCGGATGATCCTCCGGTGGAGAGGATCCTCCTCGCGGTGTACCACGTACGTGCGATGCACCGAGCGGGTGAGCGTGCGCGGATATATAAGAGTTACGTCAGATGCATTCAGGAAGAGCTCGCGCGAGATGCGCCGCGTTGCGCAACCGCGGAAAAAGCGCGCGCTGCTTGGGAACATCTACGGATACGTACGTGCATATGTACGAAAAGATGGGAAAATGCCACGTGCGACTGTATGGGTGCATCGTGTGTGCGCGCCGTAGGCCGCGTAAAATGCACACGCACGCACATAAATGCGGAGGCGGGTAAACGCGTACGCGTGAGTCCTGAGTAACGTGAGAACTTCTCCTCTCGATTTCGTCGACGGTATTTCGACTTGGATAGATTACCTCGCGATCGATGTGTGTAGGAAGTATGGCGAGTATGCGTGTAGGGGAGCCTTAGGTCAAGCACGAATTTTATCGTATAGACCTCTGAAGGAGAATATATAATAAATGGGTGGATAAACGGGGAAGGAGGGTGGGGGATGAGGAAAGAAGTTTGAGGAATTAAATGCCCCTCCCCGCAGAGGTATGTGTGGTGGACCGTGATGCAAGCGAAAAGAAGAATAAGCATTACTCACTACGATCCGTTCTCATAAACGTTAACCCTTGCAAATTAAACCCTGAGAACACAGATTTTTTTCTTTTAAGAAAGAGAGAATATAAGCAGGTCTGAAAAAGGGGAATGTAGAACAGACTGTAAGGGGCTACGTTTCATTGAAATTGATTTGAAAGGCACTTGGTTAGAGGGAAGGAAAAAATTTACTATTCAATCTTTTAATTTAAACCGAAAAGAAAGCAGAGATCTAAAGCTCCTTGCGGATAAATAAGGCATGTGGGAGCGGATTTATTAAAATCAGTAACGTGGCGAAGCTTAGTCTACGACACGCGCGCATTCCTCATGCATTTATGTATGTCGAGCTGCAGCCCAGAGCCGAGCGACGCGTGCGGATAACGTAAGGCCTTTGTCTGTGGCTCTATCTCGCTTCCGTTTCGCTTCGTCCGCACGAATAGCGGGATTTTAACAATTTATACACGTATAAAATATACACGGATTCCTTTATCTTATGAAAGTTAACATGCACACACGAGAGGAACGCGGCATGATACATGTGTGGCCCTAAATGCACGTTAGCGTGCAAAAATCCGTAGATGACAGGTGAGAGTTGTTCCGTTTATTCCAAGTTGATCAAGCTTGTGATAGCTTCGAGAAATTGTCGCTTCGGGCTTTTGATTCTCGTAGGAATTGCGTGTAACTAGTGCATTGATTGATACAAGAGCTATCGTTATTTCGTTACTTTTTCACAGAAATATTATTTAAATTAATTTACTTCATAAATTCATGAAAATATAATCGTGTGCTCCTATTTTTAATGCTACAATTATGAATTCTCAGTATCTGGAATATTATACGATGATACGTAATGGGACGATACAAAATTGCTTTAATTCGTATATACAGAAAAAAAATTAATATCAAATCAACAATTCATTGTTTCACATATATAAGCAAGAATATAAAATCTTCTTGGAAGAATTTAATAATCTTGATCAGACATAATTTGCTTACATAAAAAAACAAAATTTCTTTATGTTAGCAAATTATGTCTCTTTGAGATTATAAATACTTCCAAAGAGATTTTATATTCTTGCTTATATATGAAACAATGAATTGTTGATTTGATACTCATTTTTTTCTGCGTAGAACGTTAATATACACATGTATAATACACATGAGAAAAAGATACTTAAAAATTTATTTATGAGATATAACATTTTCTTAAAAGAGATAAATTTTTATTTAAGTACGGCGAAGTAAAATTTTATTCCAGCAAATAAATCAATTAATAAAAGAAGTGAGATATATATTTCACAAAAATGTATATTTCGTCATCACAGTCAAACTTTTTTATAACCAATAAACGTCGAAGAAAACATCACAAGTACCATTTGCTTCTGAATTTTTCGACTTTTTTTCTTAATGCAAGATATGATTTTATGAATGTATCGGTTTTTACTTTGATTTTTGGCGGACGGTCTAAGTTATCCATAAGAAATACACGACCTTTCGTAATTATCTCTACTACAGCGATTTTCACTTCGTGATTAGGTCAGATCAGCGTAGCGTGCCCGCTCATTACGAATTTAACGAATGCGCAAGGTGTTCCGCGTTCCCACGAACGGTACATTTGGTTGTTTTCAGCAGTTTCACCGCGTGCGGATTCGTGAGTTTCATTCTGCTCCTTGCTCGTCCTGGATCGTCTTCGGCCATGCCTCGCTGACATTGTCACTTCCGGCACCATGAATTAAAACGGTACCGTTTCAACGTCTCAAAGTTGGCCGAATCTTACAGTGCACACCATGCGCTCATTCGACTTCATCACATTATTCGCATTTTACCGCGTAAAACAATTAAAATATTCTCGTAATCTATCTTTACACATCTTAACTAGAAATCTTTTTGTCTATTGTTATTCTTTGATGGGGAAATGTATATTAAAATAACTTTGAACGATCAGTACTTTTTTTTTACATTAAACACATTTAATTAAGAATTAATTTTGTCATATTTAATTCTATCATATGTTTTCTTTATAATTATATAACATAATTATATATGTAAATTCTATCTATAAATTCTATTACTTTAGCCTTCTATTTTTTTAATGTGTCACCATGGTAGACATGGTTATTAAGAAAGAATGGACACCAAATATATCTTCTTCTTCAAGTGGCATTACTTTTGATCACACATAGCACCTGGCTCATTCGGCATTTTTGTTTCGTGTCGACATTGGTGCGATTCATTCACCAGGAATACAAAGTGCCTCATTTCCAGAGTTTGTCCTTGAGGGCATAAATCGTATTAACGAAACTTTCAGATGATCACCTTGAAGAATGGCCAAGAACTGGCCAAACGATACAAGTGAGAGAGAATGCTTCGGATTTATGAGTTATAAAGTTTACGCGACATTATAAAATTGTATGTCTGATTTCCAATTGAATGCGATTTTATGATGCATTAACGGGGAAAAGATATTCGCGTAAAGTTATATCCATGTTTAATATCCGCATTGGAATTATTGCTGCATATTTATCGATGAAACGATAATATATAGGGATATCGAACATCCATTATGCTTTTGGTTCATAGAATTAAACGTTTAATTCAATCGCCTACGAAATCGTCCTTTTCAATTTAATATCTTTCTGTATTTCGTAGCTCCCTATGATTAGTCAGCTTTGAATAAAATAATTATACTCTCACGTTCACATTTCAACTAGGACACTTGCTGAAATTTCAGTTCAGCGAATGACATGACATTGTGATTTCTGCGTGACGTATCGTCGAATGCAATAGTTGTGTGCAATTTTTCTCATCTACGAAAGGTCAGCAGAGAAGACAATGGCTCGTTTACTCTGCCCTGCGTCTTATGTAATTTTTTTTGTCCATTGTACTTGATATCGACCAAGGTGTACCTGTATACGCACGCGGAGGAAGTGTCGTAATGTAGGATGACGTCGGTGCACGTCCTTGCTGCTATCATTACACGTGATTCTTAATGTCAATTTACTTTAACTCCGGATATGTCATTCCACAGAAATCGTTTCGAAGGAATTAGCGACAAGTTGAGGGCATTAAGTACAATTGCCATTGCCTTTGTTAGTGTAATAATTAAAGAGTTCGGTGGGAAGCAAATGCATGCCTATTTTTTTACGCTTTATAATACGTTGCTTGTATAGCGCGTATATTTTACGCGAAATATTTGGCGTAACTTCCAGATTTCTTCCGTGATTTTTACAAAGTTTCTACAAAGTAGAAAAAAATGTATTATAAATTACAAACAGAATTTATTATCAAAATCTAAATTATTATATGATTTATAAATTTAATAATTAAAAAGCTAAAAATAAAAAGATCTGGTATCTTAAATTTTTGTAACATCGGCTGTTATATATATGATAACAATTAATACAAAATTATTATAATGTATCTGTTATCTTCTTTATTAATATAATTACGCTGATATTCGGAAATGTTTGACACACTGATGCACTAAAAGTACCAAGTGAAACTATATGCATCATCTGGATTGCACACTGAGAGAAATCGTTTGGTAGAATAGTGATCAAATGAATTTTATAGTTACTGGTACCAAAAACTTTGTTACATTTAACAAAAAAAACCAAAAACCTTTTGTAATTTGTTGTATGAAAATAATTATTTGGTTAAGGCTACAAATTGTTTGGTTAAAACTATATATTTAGTAACTATCACTATAAAATTCATTTGATCACTATTCAACCAAACTTTGATCGATTTTACCAAACATTTCTCTCAGTGCATTTATCGTCAAATGGATTTTGACTAAAGACATTTGCGAAGTGAAAAACCATTCGCCCAGAAATATTGCCGCGAGAACGGACGTGAAATCTAAAGTCCCCGATACACGAGAGATAGATTTAATTATGGTCTGAGGTTTTTGCGCGAATTATCGGTCCCCTCAGTCTTTCTCTCGGGGGAATGAAAGTTGCGGGGCCGTACACCGGACGCGCACGTGTGTGTGGGCGTTATCGATCGGGCCCACGGGGCATTCGGGGTTTTTACGGCGGCTATTACTCCGACCGTATTTCATTCGGCGTATTTGTGGTTGTCGTTGATAAACGATACAGTTGTATTAACCCCCTTAAAATACCGGGGAGTCTACGGCCGCGCGCTCGCGATGCGGCGATATTAATAACTGATTGCATGCGCATCGCGCTGCATGCCTGCACGGCCGCGTAACGATTGCGTAATTCCGCGCGGAAACAGACATAAACGATGCGTGATAAAACGCGTATTCCTCACACGCATCTGTACGTATATTAATGATACACGAATGATTTTTATTCGTGCTCGGTAATTGTTTGAATGAAGGCGGTATGGTAGAATGAGGACGACAATCGGTAATCGTCGATGAACTTGCGATCGTACTTAGAGAGAATTTCGCGCTTAGATTTATTTATAATTTGCGATTGTATTGAAATGACTGAATGCGACTATTTTGTGCTCAGTACCTGTTGCAACCTGCGACCCGATTCAACCCAATCAAGTGGGCAGGACGTATTGGCGTGCCCGCGCGTGCATGATCGCACAATGACGCATAATAGACTAACGATATACATACACACACGTCGATGTCGTTTAGTCACAAGCGCCGGTGCCGCGGTAATAATAATTGTCCCGGCACACCTGACCCTCGTTAAACGCGTTGCTTAATCGCTGCTCCTTGGGAACGACCCTTCACCTACTTTTTACTCAACCCACGCGCACGGAGCATACACTCTTGTTCGACTCAACGTTTCAGTTAGTCAGACAATATGATGGCAAGAACTGTTGAGAATATTCATTTATTTTGAGAATATGCAACATGTTTATTAAATATTAATCTACAATTCTTATACGCAATTATCATTATGTATTTATTAAACACAGGTGATAGATAAATAATTTAGTTTTACAATGTATTCCAATGTATTCTACTGAAAGTCACTGCTTATAATTTATCAATTTTGTTATAAAACATAATATCCGAATATTGCCAATTATGCTATTGTAATATTCAAATGTTAGAATAGAATAAGAATAGAATGAATTAAAAGATAGGTTAGGTTATAAAAAAAGATATAAATTAAAAATTTTTTATATTAAAACAAAATATACATTATTTATTTTCTCTTGATGCTATGTTCAAAACACGTTTAATTTTTATTACAAAAGAACTTTATGATTACAGTTTTTAACCAGAGAATAGTCATCGAGGGTATTTTTTACATCTCAGCAGTAGAAAATGAAGATCAATACGGTAGTTCTCATTACTGATCAAAACTCCGTATCCATTTTTTTATTTCTCTTTTTTAAAAAATATTGAGTCTATATGCATAACGATTTTAAATTATAAAGTTAAATTATAAAGATAATTGTTTATGCGAAAACAATTAGGTGACTATTCTCGGATTAAAATGGAAATTAGTTTGAAACAATCAAGGCTACATGAAAAAAAAAAATGTAACTATGGCCATAAAACGATGCACATGTATACACATATACCGTTTTACGTAAATTTGCTACCTAATTACAGCGAAAGATTTAATCAAGCGATTTGGCTAAGCACAGTTTAGAATCGACGAATGATTATTTTCGCACGCGATGCTCACCGGATGGCTCGCAGGAATTTTCACCTCTGCATCCGTTACTTAACGATCGATCATTACGTGTGGTTGGTTGAAATTCTAAACCTTTGAAAGCGTAATGCGCACGAATGACGGATGCCTTAGATTAGTGGCTTACGCCGTCTAATTGCTTCCATGCAATTAACAATAGGGAGGCCCGGTTTACTCGAGTCGCGCGCGGATTGTACTTCCAGAACGAACGGTCTGTCTCTAGGAAGAGAGCGTCATTAAACTCGTTGCTCTATAAGTACTCACAAATAGACCGTAGTACTACGCTCATCCTGTACTGACAGGTACGAGTGACAATCGTTCCTCGAACAAACAAGACTGATAAAAAATGAAATAATATATCTACGACGTTGAATCTTTCTAAAATTATTTTTGAGATAAAAATTTCTTAAAGGGATATTAAAATATATCTGAGAAATCAAATTAATTTTTAGAAATGAAATCTAAAGAATTAGAAGTATTATTATTACTAGTATTGTTGATTGAATTAAGTAGAATGTACGTACACTGCTAGAAATTTCTTAATGACTCTTAATTAACATGTAAAGGAAGCTTAGTTCAAGCCCGTATGTGAAAAGTAATGAATGAAAAGTAATGCAGTATATGAATTTATTTACTAATGTCTTAAATTTTATTAACGTTTGTATTATTTCATTTACGTTTGTATTAAAAGTATATTAAATTTCAGTACACTTATATATTTTAATTCACTTAAACTTAATATGTACATTAAAAATCATTTCAGTTACGAGTGATTTAAATATCATTTACCGTTGTATATTAAAAGTTCATGAAATTTCATGACATTTTTAACAGTGTATTCTAAAGCCTAAAGTGTTTCGAGAATTTTATTTTTCTCCTCGCAATTTGCAATCATATATATTTTTCATTATTTCCGAGGCTACTGACAGATGACAGAAAAGCGCTTTGTATTCCCGGATCAATGACATCGGCGGCATAACGCCCGCGGTCAGGTAGATCTTCCTCTTTGTCATGGCAAGAACAAATCCGCAGGTACTAATTTCAGCCGAAGGTCATTATCGGAGAGTAGCCGGCGCCGGAGTTTGCCGTGATTTTTTGTCGTCCAATTGCTCCGCGTTTTGCCATGCACTGTATTTCTCATAAAAAAAAAAGACTTCCGATCGGAATTTTTCGATACCGTGGAGACTATGCGAACGCTAATTTCTCTCAAGTGTGCTCGTTAGAAGCTCGGGAAAACTACCGAGCATGCCGTAGTAGAAACCTCGCGGAAGTCAAGGTCGCAACTGCAGTACACGGTGTGCGTGCAACACGGCGCGTAATATCGGATGCGACCGTTTCCGGCCAAGGTCGCGCCACTTCCGAGAAAGGCCGCGACTTGTTCGTGCCGCGGTCTCGTTTCTATCATTCGACGGGCGCCGGCCGCTCTCGCAGCGAGCGAAAGAGGTGAACAGGGTTGGGCAAAACTATACTTAACCCGCCGGGTTAAAGGCAGGTCTCCGGCTCGAGCGCGTGTCCCTGATTACGATGCACGAACATGGTTCTCGATCCTACGCCGTCGCATGTCGGTCGTCGGTTTCGCGGAAATGTGCATCGCGCCGTATTGTGTCGAGGAAGTCTGTGCACCGTGTTCATTGCGCTTTCTCGAGACCGCGAAAGTCCCGTGGCCCGATTCATGATTCTGAGGAATCTTCTCGGAAATGATTGCTAGAGGAAAGGACATGCATTTATAACAAAGCTCGCGTGCAATTTTAGATTAACTCTCACCTACATCTACGGAAAGTTGTTCTACTTTATATTTATGTATATTTTGGACCCGAGACTTCTTCCTTTCGTTGTCATTCACAAATTTTAATGGATCTTAATTAATTAATTTTTTTTAAACACATATTGTATTCTTATTATATATTATGTTCCTTTTCAAAAATATGAATTTATTGCGATAGAATACATTGCATTAAAAGTTTACAGAAACTAAATGTTGATATTTTATTGCAGAATTTATCCGAAAAATCTTTTGCAATAATATTATTAGAGTTTATGTAAATATTATTTGTTTATATGAATTATTAGAAGAAGACATCATATTTATTATCTTATTGATTAATTGTTCTATTTATAGTTCGTTTTTTATTTGATGTTATAAAGAGCATTGTAAATAACAATCAGTATGACAGAAATTTTTTTAAAGAATTGAGTGATTTAACAATATTAATTTAAATCACTTATTTAGAAAGTTTATATAAGAGAATTTATATAAATATAATTTCTTTAATTTTAAAATTAATTTTTCAAGCAAACTTTGAGGAATGGATTATTTTTATAGAAATAAAATAAAATATTTCGTTAAAGTTCTTTGCAGAAAGATAATGAGAGAATTTAGACCTTACAAGATTTATTCGAAACACTCTCACTATTTATACCCTTCTTCGATTTTTTTCTACTCTTTGGACTCGATTTAACTTAATCGCGAATTATTAGTCGGATTATTAGCGATTGATACTCGGGGGAACCCTCGTGGAAAGGATTAATCTCCGTCGTTCGGCTTTCTTTGCCTTTCTCGCCAAGGATTTAAATGGAATCGTCAATCATTGGATTTATTGGGATACCTCGTTAATTCTCTAAATTATCATGCCGTGCCCCATTATAAGGGCTCTTGATTTTTCTTGTTGAGATGATACACGACTTCTCTTTGAACAGAATGTATCCCCGCCGCTTTAGGAATATCGCTGCTAAAGGCCTAAAAAAAATATAGGATTATTTCCGGCTGCGGCCAATCGATTCGCACAGTTCGCGAAATTCGCCATTTATAATTTTTCAAGAACGATTAAGATGGTCAAAAAGTTAACTATGATTGATGATTACGTTTTGGGGCACTAATTTGATACCCACCTCTGCCGTTGCTCACGGGCCAGGTAGATTTGGCAAAAATTGTCGGCTATCATTAACTAAACAATCAGATGATCAAAGCAAATTGTCGGCATCTCGAGTACTCAAGTGTGTGTGACAGAAAATGTGGAATTATAAAAAATTTTGTCTCGTTTTTTATGTCATACACGAAAAGAATGATTTTGCTGAAGTGTCTAAAAATTTAGCTATAGAATTTGAAAATAATTTTCTTGAATCCACAAAATAATTATTAGGACGCTCGAGTATAATTATATGCTGCAAAAGATTTTGACATTTTAGCAATCACAACTCGAGTGTCCTACATAATTATTTTAATAATGCAACAAAAAATTATTTTCAAATCTGTATCTAGCAAAATTTTTCTTGGCATATAACTACAAAATATCATATTTATCTTTTTTTATTAATTTAGAACATATTATTCTATCAATGTATGATCTAATTTTAAAGCATGTACGCTATTTTATTCTTTTTTAAAGTATTCTTTTAGTAGCAGAAGAAAAAAGTGATATATAATTTAATTATTGATAATAATTTAAGGAAAAGATTGACCTATGGGAGTCGACACAAGGTGTTAGTGTGCACACAAAATGTACTAACACCTTGTGTCGACTCCCATTCCAGATCAATCTTTTCCTTAAATTATTATCAAGAATTTGTATAAGGAGTCTTAATGAATTTTTACAATTTAATTAATAATCGTGATTGCGTAAATTAATAATTGAGATTGTTAAGACACAAAGATATTTTTACGTATATATTATATGTATAATTCAAGAGTTATATAACAATAGTAAATTAATCTTAATAGGAGTATGTTTTGCGTGACGGTTCGTTTTATGTGTAAAACAGTATAAAATTCTAGTTGTCGGTAAGATTTTTTGCAAGACGCCGTGTGTTCCCGTGCGGTCTACTGTGAATTCTAACGAGACCTCGCACGAACTAACGAGGGACGAAGCATCCGAGTGAACGTTACGGTCCAACCCTAGACACAAAAAGTGCTCGAAAACGGTTGCAGCCGCGGTTAGTACCGGTGGTTCTCCCATCCGGTCCATGGTTCAGGGCTTTAAGTGGCGGCATAGGTGCCTATAATAGGGCCCCTACGTCTGGCCCTTCGGGCTATTCTAGTTTTCTCCGTGAATTCCGAGAGAGCGTCCGTAGATTCCACGATACGCCATCGTAACTCTTTCGCTCCTGCATTCGGCGAACCTATCGAGGCGCGCGATTGATTTATCAGCCGAATTATGAACTCTCAGACAGCGGCAGCTTTATGACGCTTAATCGCGCCCGCATACTTGCGCGCGATCGTAAAGTCAATTTTTTAGTGGCTAACAATTCCAAAATAGTAACTAAGAAATTTAGTAAACATTAATTATTGGATAATATATGTGAATTCTCTTATTTGAAGCATAAATTAGCCAGAAGAATGCGGCAAAATTTTTCGTAGTTACAAGTTTTCCGTGTCATACCCTGATAATCGAGAAGCTGATTAGATTTGATCATCTGATTCGTTGGTGATAATCAGCACAAAATGTAATACGTTAATGTAGAAATGTTACATAATATTGAGCTTGCGAGATAATAGAAAGACTCTATGCAATGCACTCTATGCAATAACGCAATATATGTAGTCTAAATTGCCGAAACAGATTTAGCTAAAGAATCCTTAAATTGGCCGAGCCCGTAACAACGTGCAGTCATTAGAATTTGAGCAGAGTAGAGGGGCGAGATGAGTTTGGCAGATACGACCAATCTGGGCGAACCTATATATCACTATGGTGACCAATTTAGGAACATCGTTCCTAGTTCCGCGAAGGGCGAACCCGTTTAGCGAGAACTACCGCAGGCAAGGAAGGAGAAATTGCAGTAGGGAAAGCCGAACATGCACAGACTGTAGGGAGAGCATTCATCGGATTTTACTACTTGACGAGCGTACAACATGCAAAAGTGACATGTAATAGCGTGTAATTTGCAAATTTGTCATCTTACAGTCCCGTACGTTGCAATTGGCAATTACAAATGTCATTATTGTAATAACATAGTACATTTTCAGCAATCACCGATTAATGTATCCATGATTGTTCGTTTAAATTATAAGCTAGTTACATGGAACAATTTTATAACAATTTATTACTACTGTTGTATAATTTTATTTAGGATAATTGTTTAATCAATTAATGTATAAATTATTTATGATTTACGATGATATGCTTTCTCTCTCTCTCTCTTTTCAGAATCAGAATAAGCATTCACTTATTTCAATAAAATTTGTATATACATCAGTCCATTAACTTTACTGTTGTATTATTAACTATATATTATTGCTTTATTATTCCTCTATTATAAAAACATAATTATTTTCACAAAATTTTATCGTATGTGAATGCTCTTTGAAATAAATCAAGTTCCGAGGTATGTCATTATCATTCTCTAAAGAAAAAACACTTTCGAATTCCCTAGCGTTCGAGAGATTCCGTGCAATCGTTATGCATTCACGCAACCCGTTCGCCGATCAAATCCCTTTAAATATCAGAAAATATATTTTTTTAGAACATAACCCTAATTATGAGAAAAAGAGAGCAAGAGAGTGAGACGAGGGAAGGGGTGAAGGGAAGAAAGAAGGAGGAAAGGAAAGGAAAGAGAAAGAGAAGGAGGGTTGAAGTTCGCTTCAGCTCTATTGAAAATCAGAACCGTTTTTCATCGAGTTCGCGGCTCTCGGCAGCGAGTTAAGCGGTGTTAAAAAGACTTCACACGCATCCGTGCACGCTCACGCAACCACCCGGAACGACTCCCTCGCGTACCTACTTATGTGCGAATTCACCTGCGGGGCACGAGGCTCGCCCGCAGGCATGCATATACATTCCCGCGAACTCTGGCGTACGTACGTACGCATGCACGCACGCACGCACGCACGCACGCACGCACATGAGAAGACGCCGCGTGTCTACGCGTGTCCCGGGAGGATGTACGCGTACCCCGGGCTCGGTGTGCGCCGCCGCGCTTATAAACGTCCGTTTGCCGGTGCAGTCTACGGTGGCCTTGGCTCAATGTCGCATACCTGCCGGCCTGTGCTGCCGGCCAGGCATGTGACTACGTTCCTACGGACTGTACAACCTTCATGCGCGCACGAATGCACTCCTGCGCTACGTGGCTGGCGTGAAATAGCCCGCCGTCGCGCCGCGGCACGAGGGGACGGCTCGTGGAACGGCAAACGCGAGGTCAGCCGAGAGGTCAGCATACGTGAAACAAACTTAGCCGCAGTGGCAGATGGACTGCGGCCGCTATTTGTCATGACCACCGCGGGAGCTGAAGAGTACGTTGTTTAGATCCATTTATTAATCCTGGGAACGCCCGACTCCTTCCCCTTATCCTTTCTTTCTCGCACCATATACGCGCCACTTTTGCTCAAATGTAATAAGGACAATCTTTTGTAACTTGACTTTTGTGGTTTTCTATGAGGAAAGGAACTTCTCTCTGTAATAACGATAATGTTCGTTGCATCGTATAATTACCATTTTCAGTTACAATATGTACCCGGAAAGAACGATTTTGCTGAAGTAGGGTAAAGTTGCCTATTATGAGATACCTTTCTTTAAAGACTTATAATTTATTTAATTATTTATACCATTAATTCCTATTTTTACATCCAAATTATAGTAAATATATTTAAGTTTCATCGCCAAAAGTTAGCAATCGATAATAGTTATACTTTGTTGTATATGAAATTTTTTATCAAAATTGCTGATTTTGCTAATTCAAAAAAAGGGTTCCTAATATGAGATACAAAGCTTTTTTTATATGAAATGTGTCTTATCGACTTGGACCTTACTAAGTTCAAATTAGGCTCCAGACTCAAAATCTAGTTGACCAATCAAATAGCTCTTTCAATACTCAAAAAATTTTGTACGTACGAAATCTATTCTTTTCGAGATATTTTAAAGTCTCAGTGCTAATGTTGAAAGCCATAACTTTCAAGCCTCATAATTCGAAAGTCTTCAACGACAAACTTTATTATAGCATTTTAGAAAGTTATCGAAGTCAGAATATGCAATAATAAATAGGGATTTTTGAGTGTCTCATATTATGAGTTCCACGCTTTGCGGTTTCACAATCACCAAATCTAATATTTATAATTAAGCAAATCATCACATCCCGTTTTTTTTTTTATTAACACAACTTTACTCTATCACTGCATGCAGAATTTACCATCAAATATTTGTTTATTTTATAATAAACAAGGTTTAAAGACTCATCTCAATAAATCTTGACAACATTTAATTAAACAAAAATTTTTTTCAACGACTGCACGCATGATCTAATAATGAATTCTCTACTAAATAGATTTCACCCCAAGAGTAATAAGTTTATAATGGTACCAACCACATGCATTTATTAATGTAGCAGAAATCTCGCTACCTCATATTAGGAACCTATCCCATAACAGACGACTTTACCCTACCTAAAAATTTAGCTAGATATAGATCTGAAAATAATTTTGTTGGACTATAATTATGAAGGATGTTCAAGCATGATGAGCAGTGCTGTAATAAATTTTGACAACATTCTAGCAATCAGTTTGAGCATCTTACATAATTATTTTACAAATCTGTATCTAGTTAAATTTTTAGATACTTTAGCAAAATTATTCTTTCCGTATAATAAAACTAAAATTGAAACTTTATATCGTGAGTTTTAACAAAATTTTAATTTGGAGTACAATGTTACATCAAGATATTTAATTACTATAATAATTTAGAAAATACACCAATAACATAAATTACGCAAAATGTCAAATCTATTTTGAAGGAGTTAACAATAAATAGCAGCTTTCGTCACATTACTTTTACTGTAAACAGCAATATGCAAAACTGCGATTTACGTTGCGTTAAGAAGCATCGAAAGTATTCAGGTTCCTGTATCGTCTCTTCCGCAAATAGCTATCCTATTGAATAGCACCGCTATTTTACCATAAACAGGTGCTACGCGTAGGCGATGTACATAGTGTGCAAACGGTTAATTTCCACGAGAGGAGGACATTTATCGTCGAAGCGCGTTCTTTTCGATCGGTTCTCGATCGCCAAGCTGTTCGAGGAAGCATTGCTTATTTCATCTATTACGATGGCATCGATCATTCTAAATAATAGCCGGGAGGGGTTGGGCGGTAGCTAGAGGACACCAGACGATGCGTTTTTCTGGGAAAAAGTAATACGAGCCTGGCTTCTCCGTAAATCTATGTGATTTATTCGCGATCTCAGCCGCGACCGATGCGGCTTTGATTTTACGAGCAGCTTCGATTTTTCACGTACACACGCGTATACGTACATACACGCGTGTGTACATACTCGTGTTCTCTTGCGCGTAAGGTTCATATAAGTACACGCGAAAGGGTTATTCGAAAGAAGGTGAGGCTGGACCACCGGCGCACGTCATTAACATACCGATCGCCAAACTAAACGGTATACGTGACGCATGATAATTACGGCAGGCACGGTGGCGAAGTAAGCTGAGAGATTCTTATTAACCGTCGTTAATTCTATGCCGGTGGAATAGTGGTAGCAAGAAGCGTTTATGATGCAGGCCGCATACCTTCAAGTTCGAATCGACGTACGAGAATAATCGCGTGCAAAAAAAATTACCGGTTACGAGCACGGGTCAATTTGAAGACATCGCTCCGGTACATGATCGAACGATGTTTCGTTGACACGTCTGATTACAATTTAAATAGGCAAAAACGTCTTGAACCGATAGTACTTAAAATGTTTAGAAAAATATCTAATATATTAATAAAATATTTCGAATCATACACAGAAAAAAAATCAACAATTCATTGTTTCATATATAAGCAAGAATATAAAATCTTCTTAGAAGAATTTATAATCTTAAACAGACATAATTTGCTTACATGGAGAAAATTTTTCTCTTCACGTAAGCAAATTATGTCTGATTAAGATTATCAAATTCTTCCAAGATTTTATATTCTTGCTTATTTATGAAACAATGAATTGTTGATTTGATACTCATTTTTTTCTGTTTAGAAAATATCAAAATATTATATTATATTAATTGTGCTTTATATTTTTATTTTTACAACAGTAATATCATTTTTGCACACAAAATACGAATATCAATTATAAATTAGTGTAAATAGCGAATGCAGCTTTATAAAAAAATATTTTTCACAATTTTCTTTACCTTGAGATTTAATTGAATAATTTTATTCTCTCAGCAATATCAATATTCGTAAAGTATTTCTCTCATGAGCACTCATATCTGACTTGGAAATGAGAAATTAGTGTATCGCTACAGGGGCTATTACTACTGTCTGCGTCCTAACGTCCCGTTATACGTACTCGCATTTGTACCGGATATGGAGAGCGTGAAATGATTATAGATCTGTCGCTTTGGGCCTGCCAAATTACAGGCCTCGGGGGTGAGGCGTATGCGTGAAGAAACATTCGTGATAGCGAATCGCAGATGAATGCGAGCGGATACGCACGTGTGTACACACACGTGTGCGATAAATAAGATCAAGCGGAAACGGTAGTGCGTGGATTAGAGCGCGGATTTGTTTTGCTCTAGAGCAGATCGTGGTCGGCACGCGAAAGTACAAGACGTTTTATTTCGCTCTTTCAGATCGTAATGAAAGATGCTTGATTGCGTGTTCACGCGATTACATGGGAAATTTACTGCGGGATATATATTGGAAGTAAAATAACAATAAAAACCTAATTAAGATCGATGTACATTAGAAAATAAAATGATATATAATCTGATTTATAATCTAAGCATACACTAAGCACATACAATTTCTTTATTTTACTCCACGTATATTACTATACTCCATCGTTGCTCCAAATTAAACTGATCTACAGTACGGTAATGATGAAGTACCATAGCGGGACTACAGTCTACGCCCTCGCTAATTCCTTCTCGCTCTCTCGCGCCGCTATTAACATACGCATGCTATTGTCGAGTGACGTGTAGGTGAATGGGGAACCAGTACTCTACGGAGGGAACTTCCGCAGCTCCAATTCCACGTCGCAGATCACCGTTTCACCGCATAGCAGCAGCGGAAGACAGAGAGCGCGATACGGCGGAAAGAGAGACGCGTAACCGACGACGACTTCCGCGTAAAGAAGTTATTAATTGCGGCCCTCGTTAACGGAATCGCGATTGCGCGTTTGTGTGTGCGAAAAGAATGAAAGTCGAACAACCGAGCGAGTTACGTCACTGCCCGCGATCCGCAGTGACGTGTGAGAACCGCTTTTGGTAAATCGCTCGTTACCGCGACTATCCGAAAATCAGCCGCGATCGACACGCAATGCAGTAACTTGCGGGAAGCCCAAATGCGACATTCCGCCACGTCTCAGATCGCCAGTTTCTCAGAACTGTTTTTAGATTAGGTAAGACGATAATTCCTCTGAACGCGAGGATTACGAAACTAGTTCACTTGTTCACCTGATTTTCGTAACGATTTCGCTTGCTCATGCATTATAAATTCTCTTTTCATTATATCCATATACATATATTATAATTTTAGATTTCTATTATCTAAATAATAGAGTCTGTTTTCTCGATGAAAGTAGCGCCTCATTTTAATTAGATAGATTGTATCGCGTGTTTCCATAAAAAAGATCTTTTAATTACAAAATATTATATGATTCAGAATTCACAATCAACGATGAAAACAGTTTGAGTTTTCAACCATAATTTCTGTTAACGACTGCGATAATTTAGCAACGTTACGCACGACATTAATCCGAACACCGGGAAAGTAGCGGACGGTCGGGACGATAAGTATTCTCAGGCACCGTGACGACCGCGTACTCTCGTTGGAATGTGGAAGGGCTCTTAACTATTAATTAAATTAACGCTCGAGTAAGCAGGAGATACGAGAAGGAAACGAAATGCAGAATGGCCTTCGTCCTCTTCTTTCGCTCGTTCAATCGGCGAGACGGAAGAATGGGCGAACAAACGATGAGCAGTCATGCAAACGGCACAGGAAGAACCGGCAGGAACCTTTTTATCTCTGTCTAACGCACACGAACCGTTTTATATCAACTATTAAGA
This sequence comes from Solenopsis fugax, assembly GCA_003595255.1. Lineage (NCBI taxonomy): Eukaryota > Metazoa > Arthropoda > Insecta > Hymenoptera > Formicidae > Solenopsis > Solenopsis fugax. The sequence goes on along the minus strand of QKQZ01006306.1, from coordinate 5,895 downwards.
ATTAATTGGAAATAATTCATAAAACTGCATAAAATTGAAGTTTAGTTCCATAAAATTTATTTTAATATGAATATGTTTTCACGTAATACAAGAAAGTATATTGAACTTTTTTGGGGAGTTTTTAGCTACTTGTTTTAGAAATTCATTCATTATTATAATTTTCAATGTTATATATTTTTATATTTAATATTTTAATTAAAAAAATATCTGATTGATTGAATATCTGACTTATCGATTAATTTATAAATTTATGTAGATTTTAACCACAACATTGTTACTTGAACATTGTTAATCCATAAATTGCTACGTCTAAATTTATTTATTGAGTCATAAAATTCTCATTTTTCAACGTTAAACAACGATCTAAAATTAGATTAATCATACTCGCAAGTTCTCTCTCTTCCATGTCTTGTGTCTTGTTCTTGATCAAGAAAACAAGCAGACAGAATCATGTACCCAACGCGATTTTCACCGATAAAGAACATAAAACGCGTTAAGATATAGCGAGCCCTGGAATTTGCCGGAAGTTACGTGAGATGCAGATTATTATCGATGAGATAAACGATGACGATCGGCGCCGGCGGAGTGAAAGTCGACCTGTATCTCCACCTTTGATTCCACAAATCTACCGTTCATTATCGTCTCTTAGCCGTCGACGTTCTTCGTGAATAAAATTACCGACGACGGGATCGTAAAACGGATAACTGAGATTCATTTAGCTCGCGAGAAACGATTCTCTTTTATATTTTCCATACCATTCTGTGTTAATTCTGCAATATTATTATGAATTCTGTAAGAACGTATCCAGTTTCATTTAATTTGAATATACGGAATTAATGTCGCAGTGAACGTTAGCATATCTTGACGACGATTTCAAAGTAGGGAATAAGTGTTGCTTCAAGGATCATTTATGCGATCGAAAGCGACTAACTTTACAAAATTTTCAATGCTATTTGTGATATGGTAGCAGAGCAATTTTCTAAAAAACTTGACCTCTTAATTCGAGGTCAACGCTGTTAATTCTTGAAATCCCGTTCGGACTGCTTTTCCCCGACCCCCGAGTCAAATCTTGATCAAAATTACAACTTTGTCGGTCAACGAGGTCGAACAACGCTTGTCGGAGACCCTTTCACGTTGCCGAAAAGGTGATCGGTGTAAATGCCCCTTGCCACGTCCGTTCACGTTCGTAACACGTTCGTAGCTCGATCGGGGTCTTGTTTCAGTGGAGGACTGTGGTAAGTGAATCGAGCCGAGAGTTGCACAATCTATCCCTCCTCGCCCTCTCACTCTTCCTCAAGTCCTCTCTCGTATCGAGCGACGGAGGAGAGGAAAACACCACGAGAGGAGAACACAACCTGCACTCCTGTCTAATGAATAGTTGGGTCAGACTGCTGCCTCGGTAAATGCTGAGAATTAACCGTCTGCTTCTTGACATTTCGCTCGGAAGAAGATCCTCTCCTCTCGCGGAGACTCTTTCTCGCGATCTGTCTAGCCTTGCCGCGTACTCTCCTTACCCCTTTTCCTCTTTTATTACCAGCCGTTAGATCGCACGATGCGATAACGGTGTGAGGACCTCGAGTACGGACCCACGCGAAATGAACAAAAATATCAATGCGAATCTAAAAATCAAATTGTCCTTTTAATAAAAATTACAGCTACAAAATTAAGATTGAAACATCCATTGAGGAAAACATTAAATCGTCAGCAACAATTTTAGTTTCTAAGAGTCTTCCAATTCTTTTCTCTAAGTAAATTATATTTCTTGGCATTAATCGAAATTCTTCGCAGACTATTCTAAGATAGCTATTAATTCTCGTTTGGATATATAGCACATATTTACCTAGCTTAGTCTGAATGGCAACAGATTTAATAAGGATAATAAATAAACGGATAGTAGTCGCGCTAAAGTACGGTCGTACCGTTCGAACAAAGGCGAACATCATTCTTCTGAATATTAGTCGACTATTATTCACATTCGCGAATACACGACGGTGATACTAATAGCTAAAATCTCCCCGTTTAATGATTCCAATAAAGACCGAAATACTTTCTCGCGAACTCTGCACGAGAGAAGATCCTCTACTTGCCGCGATCTCATCTCCCTTCGTTCCTTTACCTATCGTCCTCTTTATCAGAAGTCGTTAGATAACGACCGGCGATAATCGAAAGAAAAGACGTACCGAAGAACGCGTTCGCCCGAAATGGTCCAAGATTAACCGCGGGAGATCGGCCGCTTAATAGCCGCATCTCTTTTCTCGCAATGGGAACAGAACGCATGTAGCCGCGATACGTAACTGGTTTCTCAAAGAAACGATCGTTCCGCGTGCGTCTAATTCCCAGAATCTCGTCGGTGTCGAATAAAAAATAAGCAAAACGATAAATACAGTTCTCGGTTCGCGTGCTCTCTCTCTTTTTCCATCTGTTCGAAACGTTATCTGCATGTGCATGTATGTATATGTGTGTTTTGTATGCCATGCTGAATATACGCGATTCTGGCGTCTTGATTTAATACCATATCGGGTCTTCGAATTAGCATAACCCGGACGAGAAACGCAGTCAAGGCGCAAAACAACCCGAAATAAATTTGAAGACCAAAGGTGATCGTGATCTAACGGCCTTGGTATTCTATGCGAGTGAGAGTGGCACTCCGTGTATATCACAAAGTGGCGGAACGTCGCTCGAATGAATTTCCATGACGCGCAATCCACTTGAGTTTACGCAATTTTATGAATGTATACTCAGATTAAGAGACTTTACTTCTCTTAACCATTTCTCACGCAGTTTCTGCAGCTGAAAAAAATGCGGAAATTCAGCTTATCTTATGAATACGATTCGGTGTAACTTCTCAATAAATTTAATGGTAATCATCTCTCTCACAATAAATCTCATTTACGTGTCCATTTAATTTTACATTTCAAGGAGATAAATCTGATTTATTTTACTGATTGTGCGTTCGATTATATTGTATAATGAACTCAAATTTATTTATTACCACATAGTTTAATTTATTACTTAAATAAAATTACAAAATTACTACTTAAAATTTTCGAAATGAAAATTTGTATCAGGTTGGCTACAAGTGTAAAGCTAAAATTTGAAATTGTACAGTTGAATATCTGGCGAAATTGTGGTAACAGTAAAATGACTACGGGCTATGTCTCAAGTTGTATGCATAATCGTCTCCCACGCGAAACTCATAAAAACTTATCGCTTATATTGAACGCATTTCAACAAGCGAAATGCGGTCGTCGTGATTGTACGTTGTCAGCTGTACGAACAAATAATTCAATAACGAAAATACGTCCCACGCATGTGCTATTAACCTTTTAAAGGTTCCTCGCGACAGGCGTTTTACAATTCAGGCCAGTTTATAATACGAATCGGTCGAGTGAAAGCGCTCTCTTGTCGTACAAATAATTTTGTCGGATACTTTTTCTCTGTCGTCGAATTTTGCCAAGAAAAAGTATCGAGCAGTACGAAATTCTTTCTGGCTATTAGCCAAAGAAATTAAAAATAATGCTAAAAGCATCGATAAAATACAAATAGCAAAAATTTTTTAATAAAATTTGCATACAATGATTAATCAAATATAATCAACAATAGTTTTAAAAATATCTAAGTCACGAAAATAAAGATTCTCGGAAGATGGCGGTTTTAATTTATGAAGACGTCTAAAGAATAAATAAAGCAGAAGATATCTCTTTATCGCTAATTAAAACAAATTCATCGGTTGATACTACCGCGACTATAAATCGTCGCGACTGAGTGCAATTAATGCTTTATAAAATTCACGGTAGCGCGTCACGCTGATTCGCATGAACGCACGGAGTCGCTTTCACATGTGCACACCAGCTGCGTAACGAGATTAAACTTGGTGTCACGATCTTCATGTGCATAAGCTGCGTACTCTCGAGCGCATTAATTCGATCGTTGCAGGTGCATCGAACGAACCATTCTGTTGTCTACACCAAAGGCGTTCGCCTTTAGTTTGTGGCCTATGAGAGCGTTACGTGATTTGAGAATATAACAAAGTGCATTAATGCGAATGCAATCAAATTTAACAATGCAATCAAATATAAATATAAATATAAAAACATATTTAATGGTAAAAAGTATAGTTATATTTAGTGCACTATTTTCTCTATACATTATATTATCATTATTTTTCTATATTATTTTAAATTACTTAATGAACATCACAAGTATTACAAATAATTTATTTATTTGATGACGATACGAAAATGATTACATTTATTTACAAAAGTTTATTATAAATTAAACCTGCAGACCTGTCTTTGTATAGCAGTCATTGATCTTCGTACGTTTCAGTGGCGCTTACATCCTTTCTGTGTCATCGTTTTAATTAATATGTTCGAGTACATACCTTACAAAATGACAGAATAGTAGACTTCGGTATCGTTTCCCGCAAAGAGAGAGCGAAGCCACGACCGTCGTCATTCCTGATTTTTTTTCGCCCTTGTAATTTACGTTCGTTATCGTTGAGAAAATGTTTTCTCCCCTCGCTCACGTTTAATTACTTGCACGCGGTGAGCAACGAGATTAATATGCCTGCTATCGTGGCAGACCGTCGGCGGGGGGAGCGACAAGGACGCGATGTCTTAACGTGAAATTACATAATAATGAATGAGGGAGCATGAGTGCGCAGGCAGATATGTCTTTATCGCGTTATTACTCATTAATTGTAACGTGCATTAGTCGGTGAGATTAAAAAGAAAGTAAGCAATAAATTGCATATCGGCCAACGTGCAGAATATTTGTAAACGTTCTTTCTTTTATTTGTTGAAGAGCCATTGATCATTGAAACTTTTTCATCCTATTGACATAAATATGACGACACAAAATGATTTTCTAAGCAATCTGACAATTCTACGTGAATTGTACAGTTATTTAACCTAATAACTATAAATAAAGGAAAGGAAGAAAGAGCACTGAGAGAAAAAAATTGTAGTGGTGACGACTATAAGGGGACAATCATACAAATTTTGTTAATATAATTATAATATATAGTTAAGTGAACTATGTTATAGTTATTGCAACTAAGTTTATGGTTAAGAAAACTAATAAAAAATAGTTGTAATTACTTTATTATATAGTATACTACAACTATTTTTTATTAGTTCTCTTAACCATTAATTTAGTTGCAATAACTATAATATAGTTCACCTAACTATATGTTATAATTATATTAACAAAATTTGTATGGTTGTCCCCTTATAGTTGCCATCAGTACAATTTTTTCTCTCTGTGAGAACATAAAAGATTTTTATATATATTTATTTAATGATTAAAAAAACAAATGTTAATGTAACAATTTGTTAATTGATTTGGATCTTGATAAATTCGAGAAATTATTAGAAGTTGAAAAGCTCTTTAGAGACCGAAATCTACGATTAATCACGTCCTTTGCCTTTTTAATTTTCTTGAAAACGAACGAGTCTTTCGCTTAAAGCTCGTATCGCGTTTAAACAGTGGGCAAATTACTATAATCTCGTAACCACTGTTGCTCGGCGAAGCACGCGCAGCCGACCAGTTGCTTCGGACAGTCACAAACGACGACGACAACGAAGGCCACAACGACGATGACGACCACGACGACGAATCGAGTTGGCGTTATCATCGAAGGAGTACTTTGATTAATGCAACATCAATTCTCGGGACGTACGAGATAGGCACTCCAGCCGAACGAAATTACAGCAATAACAATCTCGATGTCGCGCGCGCTCGGTCGCCTCTGCGCCGATAGAAAGAGCGAAAGAGAGATCGAGAGGTAGAGAGATGGAAAAGAGGAAAAAATACGGCAGCCGGTCGCAGAAATGGATGCACACAGCACGCAAATGCAGCTCTACGCCGCGCCGCGACGGACGCGCCGCATGA
>QKQZ01006304.1:0-18241 GCA_003595255.1 Solenopsis fugax | reverse complement strand
TAACCATAACTTACTGGTGGCGCCAACTTTTGTCAAACGGCGGAAACTTATTTGTACACCTATTAAAATAAGGGACATATATTTTTTTATACGTGCGCGTTTTCACTTTTAGGGGATAAAACATCCCTTTGAAAAAAATCGGTATATTTCTTTTGAAGCGAACATTGTCGAAACTATAAGAGATAGAAAAAAATATTCTGAATAAAATTTTTGGAATTTAAAAAAATTAAAGAAAATTTTATCATTGTTATAAAGTACTTTTCAAGATATTCAACTTTTATTCAGAACATTTTTTCTGTTTCTTATAGTTTCGACGATATTTTCTTTGAAAGAAAACTACTGATTTTCTTCAAAGGGCTGAAAACGTATAAAAAATCCCTTATTTGATCCGTACTAAAAAATAAAGACTCGTCAAAATCGGAGGACAACACTTCCGTACTGTTTAGACTCATAAATAAATTGTTAAATTCTATCATATTTATAATTCAGTTTTTTATCATATTCGTAATTCAAAATTCAATTTAATATAAGAATACGAGAATCTTCTCAAATGCTTAAACAACAGGCTTTAGTTTAGCAGTTTAAGAACAAGTCCGTTACATTTTTTACATGAATAATTGTTTTTCTTATAGCATCGACGTCAGGAGAAAGTCGTGTATGTGAAGTTGGCGTATCATTTCGTGGAAACTCATGAAATATTGAGAGTTCTGGCTTTACAATAGTTCTATAGTTCCTAATAGATAAAACAAATAATTCTGGCCTTTAAAGCAAAAAAAACGCATAGGACAAAGTGAGACGCCAGGTTCACGCAGCGTCTCAGTTTGTCCAGCGACATTTTCCGAACCAATTCTTGAAGGATTTTGAAAGATCTATAGTTCTAGATGAGTTCTAGAAAGAGTTCTGGCGTTTAACATAGTTTAATTAATTTTTAATTAAAATTATCGTAAAATAATTATATTTATAGGATTATCGAGAGTTCCGTGTACAAAAAAATATTTTTCTTCCAGTTCTAAACGTGTTAAAGCGCCTTCCGAAGAGTTCTGGTCGATTCCGTTATTAATTAGTTAATAAAAAATTAATATCTTACGAAAAAGACGTATATGGGTGAGACGCTGGTCTATTTTCGAGAGTTCTGTGTATAAAAATATATTTTTCCTCTAGTTCTGAACGTATCTGAACGCCTTCCGAAGAGTTCTGATCGATTCCATTATTAATTAATTAATAAAAAATTGTTATCTTCCGCGAAAGACGTATATTCGCCAATGTGGATGAGACGCTGGTCTATTTTGGAGAGTTCTATGTATAAAACAATATTTTTCCTCTAGTTCTGAACGTATCTGAACGCGTGACGAAGAGTTCTAGTCGATTCCATTATTAATTAATTAATAAAAAATTGTTATCTTCCGCGAAAGACGTATATTCGTCTATATGGGTGAGACGCTGGTCTGTTTACTGGAGTTCTGTGTACAAAAAAATATTTTTCCTACAGTTCGGAACGAATCTAGACGCCTTCTAAAGAGTTCTGGTCGATTCCATTATTTATTAATTAATAAAAAATTGTTATCTTCCGCGAAAGACATATATTCGCGAATTCAGGTGAGACACTGGTGTATTTTCAAGAGTTCTGTGTACAAAAAATATTTTTCTTACAGTTCTGAACGTATCTAAACGCCTTCCAAAGAGTTCTGTTTGTTTCCCATATTAATTAATTAGTAAAAAATTGTTATCTTCCGTGAAAGACGTATATTTTCATATACGGGTGAGACTCTGGTCGATTTTTGCGAGTTCTGTGTAGGAAAAAATATTTTTCCTCCAGTTCTGAACATATCTAAACGCCTTCCGAGGAGTTCTAGTCGATTCCATTATTTATTAATTAATAAAAAATTATTATGTCCATGGAAAACGTATATTATCATATATGGGTGAGATGCTGGAAGATATTAATTTTTTATTAACTAACTAACTAATAACGGAATGGACCAGAACTCTTCGGAAGGCGTTTAGATACGTTCAGAACTGGAGGTAAAATATTTTTTTGTACACAGAACTCTCGAAAATAGACCAGCGTTTCACCCATATACGCGAATATACGTCTTTCGCGGAAGATAACAATTTTTTATTAATTAATTAATAATGGAATCGACCAGAACTCTTTGGAAGGCGTTTAGATACGTTCAGAACTGTAGGAAAAATATTTTTTTATACACCGAACTCTCCAAAATAGACCAGCGTCTCACCCATATAGGCGAATATACGTCTTTCGCGGAAGATATTAATTTTTTATTAACTAATTAATAACGAAATCGACCAGAACTCTTCGGAAGGCGTTTAGATACGTTCAGAACTGGAGGAAAAATATATTTTTGTACACAGAACTGTCGAAAATAGACCAGAATCTCACCCATATATACGAATATACGTCTTTCGGAGAAATAACATTTTTTTATTAATTAATTAATAACGGAATCGATCAGAACTCTTCGGAAGGCGCTTTAATACGTTCAGAAATGGAGGAAAAATATTTTTTTGTACATGGAACTCTTGATAATCCTATAAATATAATTATTTTACGATAATTTTAATTAAAAATTAATTAAACTATGTTAAACGCCAGAACTCTTTCTAGAACTCATCTAAAACTATAGATCTTTCAAAATTCTTCAAGAATTGGTTCGGAAAATGACGCAGGATAAACTGAGACGCTGCGTGAACCTGGCGTCTCACTTTGTCCTATGAGTTTTTTCGCTTTAAAGGCCAGAACTATTTGTTTTATCTATTAGGAACTATAGAACTATTGTAATTGAAGCCAGAACTCTCAATATTTCGTGAATTTCCACGAAATGATACGCCAACTTCACACACACGAGAAAGTCGGTGGTTGAAATCATGACCTTTAAAATGTTTATCAGGGTTCGTGTGAGATCTCTCACACATTTTGAAAATGTATTCTTGAAGTACATTGATGTGTCGTCGTCCAATCATCTCAAGACATCCACGATCTTCTCCCGACTTACTTCTGCTGACCGACCGTTCGTATTGACTTCGAATGTCGTCGATCAACAAGCGAGTCGCTGGTAGTCTTGAAAACGAACAAGATCAAGAGCGCGTTTTGATTTTTTACCGAAATCGGGAGTTTCAAACTCTAAATCCGCGGATTTCTACTAATGTAATCGATAGCGTTACTCGCACAACGCTGATTCTGCGATTCAAAATGTATTATAAAGACTGTGCGATTGCATAATAGAACTGTACACTAATCGTGCGCAAATCTATCAACTTAATGCTGTACGAACTTTGAACTCGACCACGAATGTCAAAATTTATTACCAACTGTCAGTGACGTTATCAAGGTGAATATACCAATGAGGGGAGGCAGCCTAAAATCATTGCGAAAATGCCTGTATTGCGAAAATGCTTTACAATAATTTTATTTCTAGGTGGCATGGTAGCCTGATATAGGTTGCCATGCATCGCGTTATCGCTTAGGCTATAACAAACTTTTTAACTAGGGGCGAGCGACGGCTAAAACTTGTCACTTGTTGAAAGTCACTCAGGACCATGACCTTGGCAACATATATCAAAGTTAAGATCACGTATATAAATCTCCGCCTACGACTCGAGCGGCGGAGAGCACCAAAGCGAAAAGCATCTACCACGCGTCCTCGCGCTAACAATCCCAACATTTGAAGGAGCAATACACAATTATAACCAGCGCAATATGAAAATGTCCCACAAGAACTGAAACCAGAAGCGCCTAAATATACGCTATTTCACTACGACGGACTCCTTCCTACACGAGTCGTTCCGCGGATCCTCATCCCTCCAGGGAATGTCCCTCGAACTTAGGCTCGAATCTGTGCGCTAGACGTGTAATAACCAGGCGCTTGAACCAATTATTTCACCGCGCGCTAGCCGCACAACAAGTTATTAACAAAAAAATTTGACAATGTAAATGTGTACTTCATAGCAAAATAAGATTTATTCGAAAGGTTTGTTGCATGGAAAGTAAATGCTTGGGCTCCGCCCCTTCTCCACACCCCTTCCTCACATATATAATCATAGAGCATACAGATGTAACCATATGCGTGTGGTCACAGAGCAAAATTTGAGGTTGGGTTGGGTTAAGAAAGTCGGGGAGGGGGTGCGGAGGAGAGGCGAAGCCCGTTTTCCGCTCAAGCATTTACTTTCCATATTGTTATGAAGACACGAATTTTGAATACTTTATATGTACAGTAGAGCCTCCCATATCCGAAGTTCCATTATCCGAATACTCTAATATCCGAACGATCTACTATCCGAATGTTCCATTATCCGAACAGTGTTTTTGTGGTGATGTTTACAAACTGTTTAAGTATACATACTCTTCTACGTGACTTCTCTTTGACTGATTATATCCTAAACAAAACAATTTAGTACGAAGCTAATAGCGTACACTATACAACGGGAACATATTACAATGGGAACTAAACAAAAACGTGTAGGTTTAAATATTGAAAAATATAAAATAATTAAAGCTTTCGAACGTGGTGAAAATGTGGCAGAATTGGCACAAATCCATGGTATAAATAGATTTAAAATTTCTACAAGATCTACAATAAAATTTAATATAAAAATGTGTTTATTCTACAATATTATCCGAAAATTCCCTTATCCGAATAATTTTGTCTCCCTATTATTTCGGATATGGGAGGCTCCACTGTATATTAAATGTGACCGAAATATAAATACGCTTAGGTATATGCAATGGAGCCTCCCATATCCAAAATAAAGGGAGACAAAATTGTTCGGATAAGGGAATTTTTGGATAATAGAATAAACACATTTTTACATTAAATTTTATTTATTCAAACAAAAACTTAAATTTTTAACAAAAAGGACTTCATATATTTAAAAAAAACTTAAATTCTTTACGTAAACAAAACAAAATTAACATTTGTTTACACATTTATAGATCCCATATCTTTTTGGCGCATATTAGAGTATTCGGATAATGGAACTTCGAATATGGGAGGCTCTACTGTATATACATTTGTTTGTACAGATAACAATAACACCTTGTGTTTTGTAGTAGTTGGATTCTTAGTATGTAAACATGCGATTCATGAGTTTTATTTATGAAACTTTTTTTGATAACTTTTTATCGAGGGCCGAGCGACGGCTAAAACTTATTGGAGGTCACTCAGGGCCATGACGTTGACCTTGGCAACATGTCAAGGTCAACGTCATCAGGGCTACCTCCCCTCATCGGCATATTTACTATTACCGATTCAAACATTGACGCTCAAATTAGTTTGTGACTTTGTGCTATTAATAACATTAAATAGTTCGACTGTTAATAACTCAAAGTGATGCTATTATTTAAATCCTCGCTCCTGATACTTATGGCTCAGCAAGTCAGTTGATCGCTCTCTCTCTTTCTCTCGCTCATCTCCTGCTATCTTACAACTTCTCGCTCACTCCGACACATAATCCTATTCCGCCGCTCTCTCTGAGCAGATCCGATCTCTGCATTCGCGACGAAATTTAAGTCGCTCGGGAACACACTTCCTTTGTTAATATGCAAAAGTTCCTAATATTGTTGAACAAAAATCTGATAAGTAAGACAAATTTCAAATGGTACAAAGAAGAAAGGTACAAAATGGCTGACGTCATTTGGCCATTTTTTTGTTATCCATCAATTATATTTTAATAATTAAACCATACGAAATGATACCATTTATATACGATATGAATTGTAAAACTTCATATCGTATATAAATGGTATCATTTCGTATGGTTATGAGAATAATGCCGTTATGAAAATAATGAATGTCGCAAATAAGGTGGGAAAGAATAGACACAAGCATCTCAAGCGGCAGCTATTCTCATTTATCCCCCTCCTCATGCTCTAGCATACCGTAAGTACTCGCGCATCTATGGAAGAATTCAAAATATATGATCCGATATCGTAGTGATGATTAAATTGCTATTTACTCTTTGTTTTTTGTTACTTTCTTGTTATTACAAAAAATGATCAAATGACGTCCGCTATTTTGGATCTTGCATTTCAAATTCATCTTATTTATTATATTTTTTTCAACATTATTAGGAACCTTCTTAGTTTCACATGAAATAACTCATTCGTATTGAAAATCATATATCATGGAGAGGAAGAAGAATAGGATACTTTCACTTGAAAAATAACGATGTTCCCCACATTTTTAACGAAAACTAATCGTGTTCAGCAGGTGAAATATATAAGATTCACTGTGTTTTTACGTTTCCATTAATGACAAAAAAAACGGCTTTTTTTAACATTGTTCTTTAGTGTTATTTAGGTTAGGTTATATCTTTTTGGTTTCGCTTTCCCGTAGAAAAGGCGGGAATCCTTAATGTCCGTACTTTACAACACGAAGCAAGGTCAACTTCCTTTGCCTAATTATGTTTTAATTGTACAGTATTTTATATTTTGAATATAGCCATTAAAGTATTGAATACAAGGCTATTATATATAAGATCCTTGTAAACATTTTGCTACATGCCATTTATAAAAATTATTTTGTTAATATTGATAAACGCAGTCTAGTCGAGCAACATAAAGATCTAACTTTAATAAATTATCTACGATATATAATATAATTTCGTTTACACATAAACTAGTTTCGGACTTACTTGTCCATCCTCAGTATGTTATATACATTACTGTTTACATAAATATGAGACGTTTTGCGATGACTCGCTTACAAATTTAAAAACTGTCCGCAGTAAAAAAGCGTTAATCAAAGTCTCGATCTTGTGAGGCGTTATCTTTTCTAGTCGGTTGTGCCATCAAAGTCATATAATTAAATATTGGAATTATAACCATGCTAATCAGAGTCGAGGCACGCTTTAATTTTGTGTACGATCTTGACACAGTGACGGTTAGATCTGTCGAGATTTTTTAAAAGACGGAGAAATGCAAGAGAACATACAAATGAACAAGATGATAAAGCACTTAAAACACAGTCTAAGACGCTTGTAAAATCTACATCACAGAAACAAGACGTAAGGATGTTACATGTTTATTTTTTGTCAAAAATCAGGTCATTTGAAGAAGGACTGTAGGAAATACATAAGATGGAAGGCAGCGAAGGAAAAACCAAAGGCGAATCAAGCTGTCAAGGATAAGGATAAGCAAATTTGCTTTAGTGCTCGAAGCAATAGCAGCAGTTGTTTGTACTTCGCGCTACCGCAAGGCTTTGTATTTCACGTCATGTAGGGGGACACACCGTGCCTTCATGACACTTTCAACGTGGAGCTGTTATCTGTGTCAAGAAGAAGGTGATGATGTCTCATACCATCAGTTCAATTCAGCTCGTAATAAAGAGGTGAAGATGCGAGTCTATTCAATAATCCCGTCCTCCCCGGCATTATAGTCCACAGTACTCTTACGAGTAAGGGCTCTACCAAATTATGATCCCGTTAATAATTGTTGACAAAATAACGAAAAACTACCACGTTCGAGGATAGATACAGAAATGCTCAGCATTCCGCTGCATTTACCTTTAGCAGATCCAAAATTCTATTCTCCAGGAGACATCAATATATTATTGGGAGTCTCTATATTTTTCGAACTGTTTGTGAAGCATATTATTTGTATTAACGTCGCAGTAAGAGCTATTATCATACCGCGCCTGGCTATCTGAAACTATGTTCCCAGATATTGTCCATCCTAAGTGCGTTTCTTGTAGTACAGGTGATTGCCTTGTTTGTCCTCACGAAGTTAATAATAAGAGATGTACATTATAGAAATTTACATGCGGGCCCACAAGCCGTTCTAGCTATGTTGCGTGATGATTATTGGGTAATAGCAGGTAAGGCCTCTCTCTCTCTCTCTCTCTCTCTCTCGTGCGCTTCGGCGAAACATCCTGGCGCGTGTTACACGAGGTGCGGACTGCGGCCTCTCTCTCTCTCTCTCTCGTGCGCCTCGGCGAGACATCCCGGCGTGTGCAGACCACGAGGTGCGGACTACGGCCTCTCTCTCTCGTGCGCGGAAGGACGATCGTCGCACGTCTGCAGCAAACAATGGCAAGGCGAGGGGGGGGGGGCAATTGCGTCTCAATTGTTTGAGAGAGACGCACCTCACGTCGCCTGCGTACAGCCACAGATAGTCTTCTCGATAATGAGAAGAAAGCCGCTATGTCGCCGTCAAAGCGAGGGAACTGCTTCGCACCTGCCGGATTGCAGCGTCGTGTCTTAAGTATTAGAGTAAGAGCGTGAAAACAAATTTTATATTGCAATAATAGTTATCAAATATAGTTGAAAACCATGGCTGAATTATCGGTTGTTAAGCAGAGAGGCTGAGTAAAGGCCAGACTAACCTCGTTTGGAAATTTTCTCACGTCTTTAGAAAATGATTCACAAAAGCAAGTGGAGTTGCCGAGTTGAATAGAAAAAATTGAAAGTTTGTGGACGGAATTTGAGCTCATCCAAAATAAAATAGAAGAAACAGATGAAACGAAATTAACAAATGCAACAACGCGATTTATTCGAAGACTTATATCATCAATTGATTAGTAAGACTCGCCAACTCACTGCAAAGGAACACGTGAGTCAATTTCAAGGTCTCATCGCAATCATCCGCACCTCATTGGTGCACTGTCGCATTAAATGAACATATTAATAAACCCCTAGTAAAACTGCCAAACATTGATTTGCCAAAATTTGATGGTAACTACGAGCGTTGGATTCCCTTTCAGGATCTATTTGAATCTTTTATAGCATCAAATATAATTCTGTCTCCAGTACAAAAATTACATTATTTGAGAGTATCATTAACTGGGGAAGCAGCAAAGGTAATAACTTCAATAGAGCTTACCAATGACAATTATAAAGTGGCTTGGAATTTATTGAAACAAATATACGAAAACAAAAAGTTGATTGTGCAATACTTGATCCAGGCAGTTTTTGATTTACCATCAATTAATAGGGAATCTTATACTGATTTAAGATTATTGTAGATAATATTTCACAATATATTCAAGCACTAACGAAGTTAGATCATCCTGTGTTTGAAGTACCTTGATTATTCACGTTATTGTACCTAAATTGGATAAGGGATCTTGCAAAAAGTGGGAAAAGATCCACTATAGATGCGTTCCCCACATTAGAGAAGTTTACAGTTTCTTACAAACCGCAGCTCATTTTTGGAAGCCTTATCACGTGCAAATCGTAACGTACAAGGTTCAAATTATTTTCGACGCACAGCAAGGTCACAGCTACACAACCTAAAAATACCTCATAGTCCTACGTAGTCTCCAATAATTTGCTATGTTCTAGTGAGTATGAGATGCAAAAATGCAATACGTTCCTTGGCATGTCAACAGAAGACAGACATGCCGAAATAAAAAGAAAGCGTCTGTGCATTAAATGTCTAAAGGCATTTCACGGAAGGAATTGCAAGGCCATTAATTGTAAGCATTGCAAGAGTTATCACAACACACTTTTGCATAAGGTTAAAACTTCCGATGTTGAATCATCTACTGAGTTAAAATCAATTAATAACAAAGAGCTCGCCAACAAGGATCCTGCAGCGACGCAGCTTGCTGTTGCTTCGATTTCGAAGCCGGTATCCACATCTTTGATTCACTGTAGCATTAAAGAATCTCACCAAGTTCTGCTATCAACGGCGATTGTACTGGTGCGTGATCGTAACGGAACCTTGCACGAATGACGAGCCTTAGATAGTGGGTAGCAATCTAATTTTATCACGCGACCTTTTAGTAAAAAGTTGAATTTAAGGCCCGAAACCATTAATATTACGCTTGTGAGTATTAGCAGCACGACGGTAAACGCTGTGCAGCAAATTCATGCAACCATTCAATCTCGAACGAAGCTTACCAAATTGAACTCCCGTTAATAATTATTGACAAAATAACTGAAAAACTATCAAATTCGAGAATAGATACAGAAATGCTCAGCATTCCGCTGCATTTACCTTTAGCAGATTCAAAATTTTATTCGCCAGGAGACATCGATGTATTAATGGGAGCCTCTATATTTTGAGAGCTGTTGTGCAGTGGACAGATTAAGCAAAGAAGGCAATCACCTGTACTACAAGAAATGCACTTAGGATGGATAATATCTGGAAACATAGTTTCAGATGGCCAGGCGCGGTGTGATAATAGCTCTTACTGCGTTAATACAAATAATATGCTTCACAAACAGCTCGAAAAATTCTGGCAGATTGAAGAATTGGAGACGCGTGCACCATTATTCCAGGAAGAACATTTTGTCGCCATGACGATGAAGGCCGTTTACGGTACAATTGCCATTAAAGGACAATATAAAAGATTTAGGTGAATCTTACAGCACAGCGTTAAGATCCCTGGAACGAAAACTAGAAAAGAAACCGGAATTAAAGCAGCAATATTATGATTTTATGAGAGTATCTCCAATTAAATGGAGGATCCACATGGAGGAAGTTTCCTCGGACGAAAAATTCGTCGAAGGCGCCTACCACATCCCACATCACGCGGTGACCAAGGAAGATAGCACTACCACCAAAACAAGGGTAGTGTTTGACGCCTCATGTAAAACCACGTCAGGAATACCCTTAAACGATTGCCTTTTAACAGGACCAACAATACAAGATGATCTTTTTGACATTGTTTTGCGCCTACGGCGATATAAATACGCTATGTCAGCCGACGTTGCCAAAATGTATCGTCAAATCAATATTGCAAAGGAAATTCGTTATTTCCAATGCATTTTATGGAGATGGAGCAAGCATGAACCCATACGTATTTATAAAATTTAACACGGTCACATATGGAATGTCCAGCTCCTCCTTTTTAACAATTCGATGCATGCAAGAAGTAGCAATGCAAAATAAAAATAAATATCCCAAGGCAAGTCACGAAATTTTGAAAAATTTTTATGTGGATGATCTGTTAACGGGAGCAAATACCTCAGAGGACCTTCAACAATTAAAATGTGATATTAGGGGCATCCTCTTTAATGCTCAATTTACTCTCAAAAAGTGGAAATCTAACGCACCAGAAATAGCTGAGAGTGCTATCGATGACAAGGACAACGTCCAACTAGACCACAAAGATTTTAGGCATATTATGGAATGCGACCGCTAATATCTTTCACTATAGCTTAAGGCTAGAAGATGTAGGAGAAAAAATCACCAAACGCACAATATTAACCAAAATCGCACAAGTGTATGAGTTCCTTTCGGATGGTTGGGGCCCATTATAGTTAAAGCCAAAATAATAATGCAACGCATGTGGCAGGCACATAAGGAGTGGGACGAGGAAGTTACGGGAGAGGTACGTGAAATGTGGAGTCAATGGAAATCACAATTATCACAGATCCTGCTCATCATGATTCCAAGAAAGATAATGTGCGACAACCCAGTGAGAATAGAAATACACGGTTTCTGCGACGCTTCAGAAGCAGCATACGGCGCTTGCTTATACATACGCAGTGTCAACGCCGAGGAAGACCACGTCGTAAGATTGCTATGTGCCAAATCGCAGGTGGCTCCGCTAAAACGATTGTCATTGCCTAGATTGGAATTATGTGGAGCCGTACTGTTGGTTCATTTGGCAAGGAAGGTAGCTCAAGCTCTAGATATCTCGATGCAAGAAATATATTACTGGAGTGATTCCACAATCACGTTAGCATTGATAAACAGCGAGCCCAATAAATGGAATACATTTATAGCTAATAGAATAGCTAAAATCCAGCAAGTCACTAACAAGGCATCTTGGTATCACGTAAAGTCAGAAGACAATCCAGCGGACCTTTTAACAAGACGTAACCCTGACAAGCTCAAAAAGACGAGCATTTAGTAGACAGGACCAGAATTTCTTCAACGTAATGTACAGTTCCAATTATATAAAAATCAAGGCATAAAAGGATCCGCACCAGAAGCTCGCAGTCTAATCGGTCATGCCACGACTACTGCATTGGACTCAACAGTCATTGAGAGATTTTCATCTTTTACAAGATTAAAACGAGTTGTAGCATATTGTCTACAATTTAAAAATAACTCGTTAAGCCGAGGTAGACGTACGAACGGCCCACTAACACTTCAAGAAATAAATCAGGCCATAATAAATATTATTAGACTCTGTTAATCAAATGAATTTGCTCAAGAGTTATACAGCCTTAAGAATGATCTTCAGTTAAATTCGAAAAGTAGGCTTCTAACCTTACATCCTTTATTGATAAAAATGGCGTTATTCGTGTGGGGGGGGGAGATTGCATCACGTACCATTGGAATATTCACGAAAGCACCTCATTGTATTGCCTAAACATCACCTCATAAAGTTAATAATAAGAGATGTTATAGAAATTTACATACGGGCCCACAAGCCGTTCTAGCTATGTTGCATGATGATTGTTGAGTAATAGGAAGTAAGCCCTCGGTTCGTCAGGTTTTAAGAAATTCTATTGTGTTTTCGCACAAGGCCAATTACCGCAAGTCAATTGATGGATAGTTTACCGTCAGTCCGAACAACGCAGACTAGAGCATTTCTCAATGCGGAATTAGATTATGCCGGTCAGTTCAGTATAAAAATATCGCGCAATAAAACCAATAAGGCTTATTTGGCCATTTTTGTTTGCTTAGCAACCAAAGCCGTCTATTTTGAGCTAGTTAAGAATGTAAGTACAACTTGCTTCCTCAATGCCTTAAAGCGATTTATTTCCCGGAGAGGAAGATGCGCTAGGTTATACTCGGATAATGCTACTACATTCACGGGCGCGAATAATCTATTAGTGGATTTAAGGAAAGAACTACTTAAAAAAGCAACGCAGACACAAATTCAGGAATATTTGTCCGAACAATTTATAGAATGGAAGTTTATTCCTCCATATTCACCACACGTAGGTGGTTTATAGGAAGCGGCCGTAAAATCCGCGAAATCGCACATGCGAAAAATTATTGGTATTAAGGTGTTAAGCTTTGAGGAGCTCTATACCATTGTAGTGCAAATTGAAGCTTGTCTAAATTCGAGACCATTTACACCTGTCCAATGATGTATCAGATTTACATGCACTAACGCCAAGTCACTTTATTATTGGTGAGGCTATCAATTCCACTCCAGATGTTGATATCACAGATGTACCTGTAAATCGATTAACGCGCTACCAACTGCTCACGTAGATGAGACAACATTTCTTGAACAGGTGGTCGCAGGAGTACATATCCCAGTTACAACAACGATTCAAGTGGAAGTCGTTCAACCCGCTAAATTTGAAGATAGGAACTATGGTTCTTATTAAAAGTGAGAATACTCCTCCGATAACCTGGCCATTGAGTCGTATTTTTGAGATGCATCCTGGGACTGACGGTATTGTCTGCGTAGTAACCATACGCACTAGTCGAGGACTAGTCAAGCGAACTTTGCCAAAGATATGCATTTGCCCATCGAGGAAGGCGTTTAACAGCTAGAACGTGATGTGTTACGACAGCGACAATTTTATATGACTAGGCATTATGGGTAAATGTATTGGGATATTTTAAACCCCATTGCGCAATTTAGAAGTAAGTTTAGTTTACCTCCCAGATTATTTTGCGTTATTATATTCATAGTCTATTGCAACGTCTTATATCCTAGCAATGTGCTTTATATTCTTCAGCATATTGTATTTATGTGATTGTGAAAAACTGGTTCCTTTCAAGGCGGGCGGAATATTTGTACTTCGCGCTACCGCCAGGCTTTGTATTTGGCGCCATGTAGGGGAACACACCATACATTGCCTCCATGACACTTTCACCGTGGCGCTGTTATCTGTGTCAAGAAGAAGGTGATGATATCTCATATCACCAGTTCAGTTCAGCTCGTAATAAAGAACGCTAAAAAGATGATGGTGCGAGTCTATTCAATAATCCCGTCCTCCCCGACATTACAGTTCACAGTACTCTTACGAGTAAGGGCTCTAACAGCAGTAAAAGAACGTAGTACATTGACTCAGGAGCTACAAATCATCATCAGGGCCGATCTTTACGGAGAGATCATTCTCGACGGCATTCGGAAAGGCACCAGCGGACAACCCATCTCTCAGAACATGATTTTCGAATAAGTGTCTGGTCCTACGCCTATTTCTCCTCCGGCTCATTAAACGTCCACGATGCAACAATGCTCCGAATCCGCGTCCTTTCTCTCGATCAAGAACTGAGAAGATTCTGGGAGATAGAAGAAATTTCGCGTTCTCAGTCCCGAGGAACAACGATGCGAGGACCACTTCCTGGCGACGCATTCGCACGGAGCCGACAGACGATATACAGTCCGTCTTCTGTTCCGTCATGATCCTCCTATCGAAATCGAAAATTCTCGCGACGTAACGGAGCGTTATCTCAATCGAATACTTCGCCGATTTAAGACGCCGAATTAGAAAAGGAATATTTCAGTTTCATGCGCGAATACGAATCTCTAGGTCACATGCGACTCGCAACTCATTCTTCAGGATCTTTTCAGAACCATGTATATACCGCACCATCCGGTTATTCGCGAGAGCAACACAACTACTCATCTGAGAGTCGTGTTCAACGCGTCTAGTCTCACGTCGAATACGAGATCATTAAATGATCATTTACTTCCGAAACTGCAAACCGACTTGGCCGCGGTCATCCTTTATTAGTGTCAATTTTGTTACGTGTACTCGGCTGACGTCGCAAAAATGTATTGTCAAATTCGCGTCGACCTGCGTAACATTTACTATTAGTATTTTATGGTTTGATCACAACGCGGAACGTATTCAACAGTATCAACTTTTAACGGTAACTTATGGGACCGTCTCAGTTCCATTCTTGGCTTTACGCGTGCTTCGCCAGCTTGTTCACGACGAGGGTCATTCATTCCTCTTGGCTGTCTCAATACTGACGGACAATATATATGAACGATATCCTTTTCGGAGTGGACGATATTCCACTGTTCCGTCAAGTCCGCGAACAGGTCTGCTCGCTACTTCGTCACAGACAGCTAGATCTACGTAAATGGTCGAGCAACTCCGCTGCGCTCCTCGGCGATATCGATGATTGTGATCACGGTCTCGCTTGCAAACGCGATGTGCTGCCGGATGAACAATTGAAAGTCCTCGGGATCTGTTGGATTCCCTCGAGAGACTTTTAATTCCGCGTCTCTTGCCCCCCTCTAGACGCAATCACGAAGCGATCGATTCTTTCAATGATTGCCAAAGTGTTTGATCCACTGGGGTGAAGGGGACCGGTGCACTTACAATTAGACACCGTTCACTTGCACACCGTTCAGTTACGCACCGCTCACTTGCACACCGCTCACTTGCCCACCGCTCACTTGCTCGGTAGGGGACCTCGCTGACGGGATGGGTGCGAGAGGGGGGTAGATGCGTCTAATTATGCATACTCCGCGGTAATTTACATTCGCCTCACTTCGTTCGACGACGAAATCTCATCGATGCTGCTCATTGGGAAAGCTTGCTTCGCGCCCGTCAAATCATTAAGTGTCCTGAGACTGAAGCTGGCGGCAGCCGTCATGCTGTCTCGTCTGTTGGAATTCGTCGTTGCATCTCTTCAGCTTTCGGATGTTCCGTGCTATTGTTGGACGGACTCGACGGTCGTACTCATGTGGGTGTCGCAGCATCCGTCAAAATGGAAAACTTTCGTCTCTAACCTGGTTTCCGAAATTCAGACTAGAATTCCGTTTGCGTCGTGGTGCCACGTTTTCACCATCGACAATCCAGCCGATTGTGCATCTCGGGAAATTCCGGGGCATCAGCTCGCGCCTCATTCCTTATGGTGGCACGGGCTACTCTAGTTGAAACTTCCCAGCTCTGATTGGCTCACTCTCGTCGATCCTCCGGAGACATCCATGGAAAAGAATTAAAACGACAGATTTTAGTTGCTCAACCGGTTGAACCATAGGATCTAGCGGCGCGATTCTCGTGACCGAAACTTATACATTCTGCGCTATGTCTCGCGACTTCGTAAACTCCATACGCCTCCGGTCGACCAGGGTGAAAGAACTTTGCGACAGAAGTCCATCGCGCCAGAGTTTTTTTGCTCAAAACGATTCAATCGGAGCTCTTTCCGCGTGAGCTCAACGCGCTGATTAACCGCATCCCCCTCTCGTCGAAAAGTGGCACTTCTATCTCTTCATCCATTCCTCGATAAAGAGTAATTAATTTGCGTTGGCGGGCGATTAGCTCAGATGCCGATTCCGACTCACAGCAAGCCGATTCTTTTAGCGTCTCATCCTTTAGTTTGGCTCATCATGCAGAATACGCACTTACGCGCTCTTCATGCTGGTATTCAGTTTACATTCTCCAAGTTGCGTGGAGAGTTCTGGGTGATTCGCGCGTGAAGCGTGGTAAGATCGGTCCTCCATTGATGCGTCACATGCGCCCGCGAAAAAGCCGCTGCGCCTACGCAGCTTATGGGCAACCTTCCGCAAGTGAGAGTCTCTCCCCCCGCGCGAGCTTTTTTCCATTGCTGGATTACGCGGGCCGATCTCGATTCGCGCCCTCTCAGGCCACGGAGTCACCTCTCGCAAGGCCTACATTTCCGTATTCGTGTGCATGGCCACACGGGCCATGCACTTCAAATTAGTCGAAGGATATTCTACCCCCGCTTTCTTAGGAGCTTACGCGCGATTCATTGTTCGCCGAGGTTTCCCGAAGTTGATGTACTCCGACAATGGGACCACATTCGTCAGCGCGGATCGCGAGATGACCGTCGCATACGCGCCGCTCTCCGCGACCCTGCCTTTCTAAATAAAATAGCGTCAGATTCAGTCTCCTAGCACTTTATACCTCCAACTGCCCCTCACTTTGGAGGACTGTAGGAGGCGGGCGTTCGGAGCGTGAAGTATCACCTCCGCCGCGTGATCGGAGCGTATACCCTGACTTATGAGGAGTTTTCAACTCTCCTCTGCAGTGTTGAGGCATGCTTAAACTCTCGTCTGTTAGCTCCGCCCACTGACGCACTTATGACTATGAGCCGCTCACTCCTTTTTGATAGGCACTTTTTGATAGGCACCGCTTTTAATTCGCGCCCGGAGCCTTCATTGCTGTCCGTGAAAAAGAATCGCCTGACGCGTTAACAGCTCATTCGGCAGCTCCACGAAAGATTGTGGAAGCTGTGGCAGATTGACTATCTGAACACTCTACAGCAACGAGTAAAGTGGCGATGCATTCGTATGCCAGATATTAAAGTCGGGCAACTCGTCATACTCTGTAACCTTTTACTCCCGCCATGCAAGTGGGAACTCGGTCGAGTTAGTCAGTGTCACCCGCACCTCGATGGCTTAACTCAAGTCGTTACAGTGAAAACAGCGTCAGCTGAGTACAAACGTTCGCTCTCGAAAATATGCGTATTGCCGATCGACATCGAACAAGCGGACTCTGCGCTTAACGACAAGTAAATTCGTTCGCCGTTACATATCGTACGCCCTCGTATCGCGCTTTCGTTTACGATTCTTTGTCGCGCGGAACGCGCTCTCACTTCAGTTACTTGTGTTTTGAATCGAGAGTTCCGAGGCGGGCGGTATGTTCGTGATCGAAACAATTAAAATTAAAACTTCAAGTTCTGCGTTGTATTCAAAATTATTCTTTATATAATTATTTTTTAAATTTTCATCGTTCTGTTAAATTAATAATCTAAAGAGTGGTCCATCCGCGGATCAATGTTGTATTCTTAAGTTCAGCTCATAAACCAAAATTCATAATTTTGTAACGATGCACCCCAATATGCATCGTCCCAGCGAAAACCAGTCGGGAGAAGCCGCCGGGCTATAAACGGAGGGCACGGTGTGCCCATTTTAATTGCACTTCATTAAGATAAGTTCGCTTAACGGCCGACCATTAAGCGAAGCAGTCGATCCATCGAACGCGCCGAGTCGGCGCGCACGCGCACTCGAGTGAGAGTGCCTTCCCACCGGCGGGGAGAGCGCGTCTCCCACCCGACCGTTCTCGCCGCTTTCCGAGAAGCGCCGCAGGTGACGTAGCGCGATACGCCACCGTACCTCCACTCGTGCTGATCGAGTATAAATACCGCCGATCAGCACGAGAGAAGCGACTCCGTCTGAAGCTAGCACATCCAGTCGATCCGTTACGCTAAAGACATACCGCTCCTGAATTCGGAGAAAGAACTGGTCGCTGAGTTCTGAGCCGTAGTCAAGAGTACTTGACATCCGAAGGATTCCTACCGCTACCGCCTGCATCGGTAAGATCGAGCGAGCGAACGCCTGCCAAGCGTCTTGTCAGGTCGATGCACCGTCCGACTTCCGCG